>JBDJHY010262178.1:0-10484 GCA_039654485.1 Withania somnifera
AGCACTACTTTCGGGACACAAATTTTTAACACTTTTACCTAAATTCCTTAGTCTATCCATATTAAAAATTATAATAAAATTTAAAGCAAATAAAAAATATAATTGTAAATAATAAATAAATATAAAAATTTAAAAAATAAAATTAAGAGATGGAACGAGTGTACCAAATTGTCGATATTATCAATTGAACACTTGAAAATTGAAAACTTCCACTTGATCACTTGATTTTGCTAACAATTGTTAATAATGGATAAATAATAAATAAAGAATTAACAGACTTTCTTAGAAGAAAATTGATAGATATTGAGAGAATTGTTGTGAAAAATAAAAATTTTGAAGTGGTATTTATAGGAAAAATTTTGGATTAAGAAAAAACTTTTTTTAAAATACAGCCGTTTTGGGTTGTTGGCCAACGGCTACATCTGTAATTATAAAAAAATTATAATACCAGTCCGGAGAATTTGGGTCGGTTTCCTGGGGCCAACCCAGACCGGCTGACAGGTATAGACTTTAGCCAAAATTCACACTTTGAAAACTTAGCTTAGATCTGACGACCTTGAAGAGTCTCAAGAACAACTCTAAGATGGTTATCATCCTCCCTGTTACATCTGGAGTAAACCAAATATCATCAATGTAGACTATCATGAATAGGTCCAAGTATGGATTGAATACTGTATTCATGAGGTCCATAAAGGTTGTGGTAGAATTTTTTAAACCAAAGGACATAACACAAACTCAAAGTGGCCATAACAGGTTTTGAGAGCTTTTTAAGGTTATTTACCTTCTTGACCTTAAGTTGTTGGTAGCCTAAACAAATATCATTTTTTAGAGGAGGCTGAAATCATGCAGCTAACTAAAAAAGTCATCAATCCTAGGGATAGGATATTCATTTTTAATTGTGATGTTGTTCAGCTGGCAATAGTCTATGCACATTCTAAGCGAATCATCCTTCTTGTACACGAATAAGATAGGGGCTCCACAATGAGACACTCTAGGGTGGATAAACCCCTTATCTAAATGATCTGCTAGTTGGTATTTCAACTCTCTAAGCTCGGCAGGTGTCATTCTATAAGGTGGAATAGAAATAGGTTGGGCGCTTGGAATGAGGTCTATGACAAAGTCTATCTCTATGTCAGCAGGGACTCCAGGTAAGTTCATAGGAACAACAACAAAATTCCTTACAACTTGAACTGGCTATATTTCAGAAGTCCCAGAATAAGAGTCCTTAACTCAGACAAAGTGGTAGATACACTATTTAGAGATTATCTTCTACCCTTTAAGTATGAGTTAATCCTACCCTTAGAAAAAACTAACTATCCTCCCACTCTAGGATTGTTTTATTCTGAAATTGAAAAATAGAAAACTATAGTTGTACAATCCGCAGTAGAGTGGCATGAATGGAGCCAATCCATGCCAAGAATATCACAAGCTACCGTGTCTAATTCAATAATATCAATAGGAACTATTTTATTAAGAACTGACACTATGCAACTACTAAACTCTTTTAGTAATGATGAAGTCACTAACTAGTGCGTAACAGAGAAAATATCAAATAAATTTTCATGACTGACTCTAAACTGACTAGCAATAAATGGGGAAAAGACAAAGTAGCTCCAAGGTCTAGCAAAGCATATACATCAATACTATAAACTTTCAACATATTTGTGGCAACATAGGCTGACTGCTCCTGCTCCTACCTAGAGCCCAATGCATACATCCAGTTTTGGCGTTGACCACCACCGGTGCTAGAAGAAGCATGTTACTAAGCTAGGCGAGTTGTTGCTTCTACTGTAGAAGAAGTGGCATGAACTCTATTACCACCCTGTCTAGCTGCAATGCAATATCTAAGTCTATGGCCTAGATTACCACACCTAAAATACCCCTTATAAGGGCATTCCTGAATCTTATGGCCCAACTAACCACACCCAAAACAAACTCCCAGACCCTTCCTTCACTCCCCAAGTTGATTCTTTCCATACCTAGCGCAGTTGTAGTAAGAGCATCCTCCAATAATACTACCCTGAAAAGTTGACCTCAATGCCCAATTTTGCTGACTATAGGGCGACCTGACACTCTGTGAAGGGGTACTAAGGGGTACTAGATGATGATGGGGTTGGAGCCCTGAAACTCTGTTGTTGCTGTTTTATATGGCCGCCACTAGACTTAGGCTGGCTGAATTTTGAGGGACCAGTCTTTGCCCTCTTGCTGCGGTAACTCTCTTTTGTCTTAGCATTTTTACCCTTTGTCTGCTCCAGGTATACTATCAGATGATCCATATCAATGTCACTGATTAAAATGTCTACCCTCCACTCCTTTACCAAATAAAAGAATAAGTGAGAAACGAATATACCCATATGATATATCAGCGATCACGGTAATGGCATATCTGGAATATTGGTTGAATTTCATCCCATACTCAACAACCGCCACGAATCCCTGATCTAGAATTAAAAACTGCCTCATCTTCTCAACCCTCTTCTCCCTTGGAAGGAAACTCCTAACAAAAATCCTCCTCGAATTGAGCCCATGATAGAGGAAAAATACCTGCCAATTGGTTCTTCTTCCACTAATCTACTTAAGATTAGGCCACATCTTTTAACTGATACATACCCAAATCTACTCTGTCAAACATCTAATAATTTTATAATGTCACAAATCCAATTGACCTCCTCAATGAACCTCTCTGGATCCTCAACTATTTTAAAACATAGAATCTAGGGGTTGCATTCTGAGGAAATTTTTAATTCTGATTGCACAAGTATCCCAAACAACTGGTTGAACAACAGGAGATGATATTTTCTGATGGGTTTGGGAAACAATAATCTTATAAAGCCATTGCATCATTTTTTGACCTCAGCATTTGTGATGTTTTCTAGTTGCTTCTCTAGAACTGGAGGGGCTAGAGCTTGATTACTGGCCTGACGGCCTCTATATTTGCAGGCTGGAGCTGCATTAGCAAGTCCTGGAGTCCTGATATGAAATGCATAAAGCATGAGTCAGGATAGAGTATTGGAGTGAAACTCCAAAGGAACAAAGAGGAAATTCCTAAACGCTTAGTAGCCTTTCAATTGTAAGTGTGTTATTATTCACACTAATAAAATAGACTCTACCTTATGTCGTCTTTCAGACATCCTAGGAAACTTTAAACCTAAATTATTTATACCAAGTTTTTCATGATCCGGAGTTACCCCTGGAAGTGACAAGGTATCCATAGCAACAGAGTGGCCCGAGATGTATCCTTGGCTCATGTATGCTCTATCATTCACTCTCAGCAAAAGAAATATTAATAAATAGTATATATATATATATATATATATATATATATTAAAGTGGGTATTTCACCAAAATGAATAACATTGCTGAATTAAATACAAAACCTCAAACCCAATGACTACTACATTAATTGTCTGAAAGTTTCTAAACAGAAGAATACTAGGCTTCTAGGACAAGTTCTTAGAAAACCTTAGAATAAAAAAAATAATAACTCAACAATGTAGTCTCAGCTCTAACTGTAAAACTAAATAAAATAAACTAGTTTCTAGTCTATGGGAACTCACCAATCTCTATCTCGAACTGAGTAGGAAATCTGATCAACCGCAAGTATGAAAATAGTTGGCAGGATCTGCATGATGAAAGCATGTAGCACAAAGTATGCTATCAGTACATAGAAAGTACTGAGTATGCAGGAAGGTGACAAGAAATAGGAAGTAATAAATATGCTCAACTCAAATGAAAATGTACGTAATAAGCTACGCAATGCATGATATAAATAATACGTATTACCACAACTTTTAATAGATAAGATTTAAATAGTTTCAATAATTTATAAAGTAAGACTTTCCCTTTTTAAACAAAAGAAAGACTCAATAAATCGTCGACAAATTCCTTTAGCTTTGTCATGGTAAAATACACTTAGTCAAACTTTGTTCAAGACCCGCTGAACAATAGTGAGAGGTTCAATAACCGATATATAAGATCATGTGAGAAGACATTAAATTCATCCCACCTAGTTTGAGACCCGCTGAACAATAGTGAGAGGTTCAATAACCGATATATAAGATCATGTGAGAAGACATTAAATTCATCCCAGCACCAGTTGAGGGGGTCACTATACCCTGCAATAGATATAGTACTTGTCATTAAACTAGTGGATCCAACTAGTCTGTCAAGAATGCCTAACCAGGCAAGATAATAAGTCCTACTGTTGGATACAGAGTTATGGGATGGGAACTTCGTAACCTATCCATTCTATAATAATACTACTTCCAAAACTTGACACCTGCTCCTGACTTGACTAGTGAAAATATTTTAAATTAACAACTAATCAAGTAAACTTTCTTAGTCTTTGGGAAAAACATGTCAAATCTTTTAAGCTTTTACCTAAGTTTGTCCGGGACTAGTATTTAAGAAAAAATAAAAAATCTTCTCAACTTAGTGATTGTAACTCTGGATTTTTCAAAGATCTTAAAAATATATCTTTCAAGTATATCATAATAACCTTGACACTTAACACCACAAAGGATTTTACCAAAAAGGACTCAACAATTTATGAGTGATAAACATAATTCGTATACTCAACTTCTATTTGTAAATAAATGAAAAGTTTCTCTTCCTTCAAGAGAAAATATTATAAACATGAATATGACTCAAAGAAACATGTAATTCATGAAATAAAGTGCATAACCTCATATAAATTACTCAATGAACAGTGAGAAACACTATTAGGAGGGATTTCATAAAATACTTGACGAATTGAATAACCCTAACAACTATCTTATTACAAACTACTCAAACTCTTAAATTCAGGAGTTTTGGGCACATAAGTGAAATAAATCCATTTTCATTAGAACACATACCTTTTTAGAAGCTTTAATACGCAACAAATTGGTGAGGAGACACGATTCGCGAAGCTTAAAGAATCGTAGACTTTGGGGAGAATGAAAATTTTACTTTTTCTATTCTCTTTTGTTTTGTATGATTATGTGGTAACTTAGGAGTTTAGATTTGACTAAGTGTAGGAATACAGGGGTAGGATAGGAAATACATTAATTTCCATGTAATCTACTGATGGGATAATATAGAGTACGCAACACACTAAAAGGGGGGGTTGAATAGTGTGTGGGAATTTCGAAACTTTTTACGGAATTTGTGGAGCTAAGAAGAAAGCTGTAAATAAATGGACACAATGATTTATAGTGGTTCTTCCTTGCCTACCTCCACTACCTAAGTTCACCAACTTAGGCTTTTCCACTAACACAATTAACTTTCTAGTTCAGTGAGAACTCTTACAACGTTTCTTGATTTTTGGCTCAAGAACTACCCTTTACAATGGAGTTGCTCCCCAACCCCCACAATCACTTTTCTAGATAAGTGAGAACTCTACTTCACTTTATAGGTAAGTGAGAACTTCATACAATAACCAAATATAAGATTAAAATCAATGGTACAAAGATTTAGATTACAAGGATAAGCATATGAACTTTGTACTCTTTCTTTGGTGATAACACTTGATTTTGAGATTGAAATGATGAATGATGTAGTAGTATTTTTCTCTTAGTGTTCCATTATCAGTCCAAGTACCTCCAAGGTGTATTTATAACTATTCAAGCCGATATAGCCGTTTGTGAACGTTTTCTAGCCGTTCAGCTGCTTTACCAACTGCATTTATTGCTTCTGACAAGCAGATTAGTCGACTACTTTTTGATATTAGTCGACTAGTTTTTGTTCCATCTTGATTAGTCGACTAGTTTTCCATGTTAGTCAACTACTTTTTGAAGTTAGTCGACTATTTCACTTTTCAGTAGCTAAAACTTGTCCTGCTTCCTTTTAGTCGACTAGTATGTCACTTTTGTCAACTTGTGCATTTTCCAGTATCCTACTGGAACTTGGATTAGTTGACTAATAGTCAAATTAGTCGACTTATTTAACCCAAAGTTAGTCGACTACTTTCTTGAATTGGTCGACTACTTTCCTTCTGTTTCTTTATAAATTCTGCAATTTGGTTACTCAGAATGCTCCAAAGTGAGTCGGTTCAGCCCCGGTTTGTTTCTTTGACTTACGAATATGTCTAGAAATATATTCTTTGATTTGTGGGAGTTCCATTAACATCAAATCTTTACTTAATAATCTGGTCATCAATCAAAACACGAAGGGACTATTCTCATAAATCAACCTTGGTCCAACATCTACCACCTTAAAACACTACAAAATAACGTATTTTGAATAGGAATTATTAGGTAAAATATAAAATATAACCTTGCAAAAATAGAAAAATATTGCACAGTGAAAAGGGGTTAGGCGTGTTACCCACTGTACCATAGTGGTCATCGCACCAAACCATTCAATGTGATATAATGGCTGGCTCATCCACCCTCTATTACATGACCTTTACATATTTTTTTATCATTTCATATTTGCTAATGCACCGGGATTTCTAGAGTGACACTTGTGGGTTTATAAGCATATAAAAACATAATTAAACATCTGGAGTTGATACCTAAAGATTACTAACCTTAGTACAAGTGAAAAAACATTGTTTAACTACTCAAAATATTAACATACGCTAGAATATTAAGGAAATGCTGAGGTACTACAAGACCTCAGAAAAAGGGTTATAAATTCCTACTACAGACTCGAATTAATGCGCGGTTTGTTGCATTTTGAAGTATACTACTAGGAATACAATTAACATGCGACACAACCATCAATACTTTTAAAAGTATACAACCACTTAGGCTCACATTAAGACTTAAGGTGCAATAATAACCACATGTAAGAGATGATTCAAACTCTAGTTAAATTTTTGGGGTGTTACATTTGACCAATCATTCCTATATACGTTGGTGCATCCAATTAATCATCTAACACTAAATTTTGATTCATACCTATTAGGACGTCTGCTCGTGCTATTTTCTGAAAATTACAATGGGTTCTATTTTAACTTTAATGATGCACTGAGACTTCTTGGGTTAAGTCCTTTGATCAAAGATTAAATGGCCCATTCATAAAAAATTAGAGGAAGGAACATTCTCTCTCTTTAAAAATAGATCGTCATAGTAATTCATAATTTCTTCAAGTAATTTTGTAGATATCTGATTTTCTTTCTTGCACCTTCTTTGCTCAAGTATGCAACTGTTTAAAGAATCTCCAAGATGCTCAAAAGATTTATTAAATATTAAGATATTAAGAAATACATGTCATTATCCTTTTGGCTAAGGTTTCTCTAATATTTTTTGAGTAAAACTGATTCAATATTGTCTTGTTCCATGTTTGGATTTCACTGCTCATGTGTATGTCATCACATACTCCTTAGGATCCATTGTTTCACCATGTTTTGGGATGTTGGACATTTTAAACCTTTTCAAAATCAACTTCGAAGCACTACTTGGTGGGGAAGGTAGCTTAACATATCTAATTGACTCTGGCCTTTCAGGACCGGTTGAGCCTTAGTAATTTGATTATTACAAGCATTAAATTATTTTTTGTTTCGATCCATCTGAGTATTTAGCGTCTGCAAAAACTTCATCAGTTCGGTTGATTTACTATTTTTGGAACTATTTACACTATTCTTACCACGATCTCAACACTTATGTTGTAAAACAGCTCCTATCGCAATGCCTCTAATTTAATGTAGTTTTTTCATTCTTTTATAACTCCATTATCGCCTTCTGCCGGCTTTCCAACATATAAAATATTTGTAACAAATATGAATTTCCCACTCTAACCACATAATGATCGTTGTCATCTTCATCATTCTGAGAGTGCTTCTTGAATGTTGAGATACTTGTGGGAAAGTCCGTTACACGAAAGTCCCTTGCTCATTCATAACTCAAGTCTCCTTTGAGGTTAGACCAGTTTCACTGTTAATGGTATCATTCAAGAGGGTGTTGATGTTTATGTTAGTGTAATTAGTATTACCAATTCCAGCCATTAAGATAACTGATTTCTTATCTTTACAAGGATAAAGTTTATTAGTGAAAAATTGATTATAATCAAAATAAGACCATAATTGTCCCTATGCCCACGATGAATGCCAAATGTTTACTAGATAAAAAGTATAATTGAATTAAACTGCAAAATTTAATGAACACGCGTATTGAAATAATTGAGATAAAAAAATAATAAAAAAGAAATATTGTAAATAAGAAATCAAATATAAGTGATTGAATGTATTTATATGATTAAACAAGTAAAGTTTTGTTTAGATTGATTTCGATGGTATCCTTGATGAAGGTAATTTGAATAGCTCGATATATCCAAGAACTGACTATTGAATGATGATGTTGGTATATTCTCTTTTTAGATAATATTCAAGTATTTTTTAAATAAGAAAACTCCAGTCCTACATCATGCAAACTCAATTCTTTTTACAGGGGAAAATTTTCAGGATTGGATGCTCAAAATCATCTCACCTTTTAATTCATATTAAATAACTAATTAAATGATAATTAAGTATGAAAGAGTAACATATGATATTATTTTTGGGATGATTTTTATAACGGTTGCAACTGCCAGTTGACTCCCCCTTTCGGAGGATAAACCCTTTGATTCGTTTTCTCCTTCAAGATGATTTGAGTTAACTTCCTCCCGTATAAGAATGTTAATTATCTCATCTTTCACTTATATGTATTTATGTTTCATTGACGTCTCTTGGAGTAATTTTCCTAAATTATCACCTAAGTTTAGAAAATTTCCCTATAAAATTATTTTTGTTTCTTTTAGGACTTCAATATCACCCAAATTTCACTAATTTAGTCAAAATATGCTTAGCACTATGAAGATATCCTTCTGTTCTTTCTCTTTCCTAGTAAAGTCATGTCATTTTTATTTTCACAATACATTCTTAGACCATCTAAATCAATCAAAAACTTTTATTTAATTGTTATGTAAAAAGGTTTCTTCGTTATTTAATTTTATTATAAAACTATGAACTTTTACAATAAATTATATACTCATAGAAATTTTTAAAAAAAAAGAAGAAAAAAATATACGAGATATATATTGACATAAAAAGTAGAAAATTTTCAGAAAAATACTAATATCAATAGAAAATATAAATACTAATAATTATTAAATTAGAAGTTCGCAAATATACTGTCTTTTGTTAGATATGTGAAATATTTCTTTAGACACATTATACTTGTCTTCATTTTCTCAAATCTCTAAGGTCATATTATAGTCTGATATAGTGATGTTGTCTATAAACTATTACTTTAGCTGTAAAATAATAGTAAGTTTTGATATGTTTTTTTTTGAAGTACTAACGCAAAAAATCTGTTATTTTAAAGATCAAATTTATTTATTCATATATTTCGATAAGTCAGTGGTAAAATATTGTTACTGGATCTAATTTTTCTTCTTGATCAAGCTTCAGAAAACCTAGAGTAAAATATTTTTGCTATAAAACAAAAAGAACAATAAATTCTCATAAAAAATTATGTATCGGACTAGTAAAAGTATCTAAACAAATTTCAATATTTAAATTGTTAATCAACATCTATTAATTGAAATGTTCAAAACCGTTGTAACAACATCAAATAAATTTATAGAGAGACCCAGATAAAAAATTGATAAAATAGCACTATACAACCATCTGAGTAAAATAATTATCCAACATAGTTCAATTTTTAAAAAATTACGTCCCATAATCAAAAGTTTGCTCAAGCCAATGTCTAATTATTCCTGTTCAAAACACACATATTTAGACAAGTTTATAAATTTGTATATAATAAGTGTATAATGTTTGTATATCGAGTAAAATTGAGTTATTGTAGGTGTAAGTGTTTTGATCTATATAAATATAGTTATTTATTTTATGTATTTTTCCTAAAATATTTGGATTGCTTTAAATAAAAATAAAAATATATTGTAAAAAATAAAAATGATAGACTTCCAACTAGGAGAAAGAATGATATCTCTATAGTGTTAAGTATGTTTTAAGAAAAATAATGAAAGTTAGTGATATTGTAATCTTAAAAAGTAAAAGTAATTCTACAAGATAATTTTTGTTATAAAATATATGATATTATATTAAATATTTATTTATGGTTATTGTATAACCATATTTTGGGTATAAACTAGTTTTTCCCTATAAATAAAGGAGTTTTCCTTCGTTATAAATCATCTCTGAATAATTCCACAAGAAATAATAAGACTTCTTATCTCTTCTTTCTTCTCCCTAAATATTATCCGTGTCTTTACTTTACTATTCCATAACACGTTATCAACACGAGATTCTATCATTTTCAGCTTGAATTTCTTTTTCATATGCCACCCATAGTTTTATTAAAGATCGAGGTATGTATCCCTGCTATCCGTAAGTGATTATAGTTATTTATAAATTATTTTTCTTAATTTAATGACTACTGACAACTACTATGAAAAAAAATAAAAAAATGGGGCTTGTTTCTACAAAATTAAAATTAGTTGATCTAGTATGTTGACTCAGTAGTATATATATATATATATATATATATATATATATA
>JBDJHY010262188.1:0-10484 GCA_039654485.1 Withania somnifera
TTTTTGATGAAATCCAAAGAGGAGTTAATGATATGTTGGAGGTTTAGAGAGAAACTCTTAAGTCTAAAGGGTTTAAATTAAGCAGGTCCGAAATAGAGTATTTCAGAGAATAAGTTCAGTGAGGTGGAGTAGGACGAGGACACGATAGTTAAGTATCCTACTCAGGCTATCTGTATGAAAGATAGTTTCAAGTATCTGGGGTCAATGATTTAGGGTAATGGAGAGATTGATGAGGATGTTATACACTTACTGATGTGGCATGGATGAAATAGAGGTTTGAATCTAGGGTCTTATACAATAAGAATATGCTTTTTAAACTAAAAGGGAAGTTTTACAGAATGGTAGTTAGACCAGCTATGTTGTATGGGGTAGAGTGTTGGCAAGTTAAAAATTCTCGCATTCAGAAGTTGAAGGGAAGATATTAGGGTGTTGTAATGGATGTATGGTTTTACTAAGTGTGATAGGATCTGGAATGATGTTATTAGAGGCATGGTTGGGGTGAGTTCAGTAGATGATAAGATGTGGGAGGCAAGACTGAGATGGTTCGAACATGTTCTTAGGAGAGATACAAATGACCCTATGTGGAGGTTTGAGAGTTTGGAGAGGGATTGGTTCAAAAAAGGAAGAAGTAGATTGAAAAATATTGGAGAGAGGTGATATTATAGAACTTAAAGAAGTTACAACTTATTGAGGACATGGCCCTGGACAGAAAGATATGAAGGACGAGTATTAGGGTAGAAGGTTAGTAGGTTTTGGGTTAGTTTATTTTTGTAGGTAGGTTTTCTTTGTATGTCTTACAGGCTTACGAGTCATAGTACCTTAGGTGTAGAGTCTGTTCCCCAGTGTTTTGGGTAAGCTTATTGATTCGTATAGCATGAGTGTAGTACTAATTGTTGATAGCCTCGCATCTGTTATTATCTTATTAATATTTTCTTTCCATTATTCCTTTTTAGTATATTATGTGATTTTTATATTGTATTGAGCTGAGGGTCTTCCAAAAATAACCTCTTTACTTGATTCCTAGGTAGCGATATGGAATGCATACATTCTACCCTCCCCATACCCCACTATGTGGGAATATATTAGGATTATTATTGTTGTTGACTCTGCCTATTTTTACTGGATCTAAGGTTTAGGAGGATCCTCAGTATTGTATATATGACCTTGTGAAATTTCTAGATGTCATGCAAGTGAGAGGAGCCGAGAGGGTTGAATTGGAATCCTACTAGCTTAAGGGTGCGACTCATATTTAGTACACTCAGTGGAAGGATTGTAGGGGTACATGTGTCGATTCTATCACTTGGGAATATCTTGTAGAAGCATTATGGATAGTTTTTCCAAGGAGAGTTGAGGGAAGATAAGCTTAAAGATTTTATGAATCTCAGGTAGGGTTCAATATCTATGAAAGAGTATGGTCTTAGGTTTATGTAGCTGACAAAGTATGGTCCTATGATGGTTGATGATCTTAGCGAGGATGATTAAGTATGTTTCTGGAAGCAACAACTTGGTGAAGAAAGAGTATAACGGCTATGATTATTGGAGACATGAACATATCCCAGACTTATAATGCATGCTCAGCAGATTGAGGAGAAGAACTTGAGAGAGAAGGACAGATAGAGAAAGAAGGCTATGTTCAATAAATCAGTTCAGACTCATCATCAAGTTTTGGTAGAGGCAACAAGCCTCAGTCTTAATAGAGGTTTTCAACACTGGGTTTATGATCATCTAGTTCACCACTCTGATATTTGGGTCTCATCAATTTCAGAAAGGGAAGCCTTATTGGTAAAAAATACATGGTAATTCTTTGACCAACACGATGAATTTTACCATTTCTACTCAGTGTGGTTAGAATTATCTTGGAGGTTTTTGGCTGGACAAGATACTTGATTTGGATGTGGTTAGCCGGGTCATAAGATTAGGGATTTAGCAAAGAAAGGGAATCAAAATACGGGTAAAGCACATTCTACAACATCATCAACTCTATATCCCAAAATTCTCAATAGCATGCTACTTTGGAACAAGTGGAGGCTAGTGCTAAATGCTCTTAGGTCCCTCTGGGGAAAAAAGGACTCTTCTAACATCATCACTGGTATGTTGCAAGCTTACTTCATTGATTTATTTTTGTTGATAGATCCGGGGGATACCTTGTCTTTTATTACTCCTTATGTTGATATGAAGTTTGAGGTTAGTCGGGTTTAACTTTTAGAGTCATTCTCAGTCATCACCTAGTTGATGATTTTATAGTTGCCAAAAGTGTCTATCGAAATTGTGTAGTTTTAGTTCTTGGGATGATTACTTCAGTAGACTTGGTAGAGTTAGATATGGTTGATATTGATTTCATCCTTGGTATAGACTAGTTGAACTCGTGTTTTGCCTCATATGATTATAGAACCCGAATAATTCAATTCCAGTTTTAGGGTGAGCTAGTTCTAGAGTGGGCAGGTAGTTCCATCGTGCCTAAGGTTCATTTTATCTCATACTTTGAGGCAAGGAAAATAATATCTAAGGGTTGTATGCATCATCTGGTTAGAGTTAAAGTCTCTGAGTCTGAGACTCCTACCTTGCATTCAGTTCCAGTGGTTAGAAAAATTTCAGAAATTATTTTAGATGATCTTCCTAGTATTCCACCAGATAGAGAGATTGATTTCGGGTTTGATATTCTTCCTGATACACAATCTACATACATTACTCCTTGTAGGATGGAACTAAAAAATCTCAAGGAATAATTAGCTGATCTCTTAGACAAGGGGTTCATCAAACCTGGTGGTTTTACTATGGGGATCCCTTGTCCTATTCGTGTGTAAAAAGAACAATTTTCTTCATATGTGTATACAATACCAACAGTTGAATAAGGTCACTATAAAGAACAATTATCCCATTCCTAGAACTTATGATTTGTTTTCCCAACTTCAAGGAACCATCTTCTTCTCTATGATAGATCTCAGGTCCAGTTATTATCAACTCAAAGTTAGGGAATGGGATATTTTTATGCTCTTTCCATATGGGAATCCAAGTTACTTATACCATATCCTTACTTCTACTCACATTGATATAGTGGGAGACTTGTTATCTATTATGATTTTCTTTTATTGGTGTGCTTTGATTTACACTAACCATTGTGCTAACCTTCATACCATAAGGAACTATTGGTTTTGTGTTCCTCCTTTGGTGTTTCAAGGTTTTGATTTGAGCATGAATACTTTTAAAGAAGGGGATGATGATATGATATTTCCCAACACTGATCATAATAGACCTATTCTTGAAGACCTATCCAGGAGAACTCAAAGCATGATCCACCAAAGGGTACAAAGTGGTGCTCGTAAGATGCTCAAAGGAGCCTCCAATGCATCTATTCAAGCCATGCATCATGTCTATGAATTACTAGACACATTTAAGGCTATATTGAGGGAAATCAAAGATACCTATCTAGGAGAATACAAACCAAGTAAGAAGTGGGAGATAGCCTAGAGGAAGAGCATTGTGAAGAGAGGGACCCCAAGCGGCCTTAAGGGCTCTAATTAGGCTACTTGGATTTTTTTTGGCTATTTTTGTAAAAAAGAGCCATGTGCTTAATAATCTTAGTGTAAATAGGAGGCTCAGTTCATTTTCATAGTTATTTTATGATGATTTTATGAAGAAGTTTTTAGAAGCTTGTATCTTCTAGGTTAGATTAGTGTAATCTCAATCTAGGTTAGCAATAGGTGAATTTCTATTATTGATTTAGAACTTCTTCTTCATAAATTCATATTAAGTTTCTCATTTGTGGATTCATTTGTCTCTCTTTCATTAAATTTCATTCATTCTCCCTTCAATTAATTAAGGATTCAATTAATTGTTCTTTCTTCAATTCTCATATTTTTGTTTCTTCACTTCTCATCTTCTATTTTAAGATATATCTTTATTTTGAGTTTTTTGAGTTGTGTAATTTCCATATTAATGATATGACCATAGATTGATAATATGATATCTCCCAACACCACTCATCCTATACCTATTCTTGAAGACTTAGCTAAGAAGACTCAAAGCATGATCCACCAAAGGGTATGAAGAAGTGCTCGAAAGATGTTCAAAGGAGCCTCCAATGCATTTATTCAAGCCATGCATCATGTATATGAATTATTAGACCCAATGAAGGCTATTTTTAAGGCAACCAAATATACCTATCTAAGAGCATACAAACTAAGGAAGCTATGAGAGATATCTTAGAGGAATATCCTTGAGAAAAGAGGGACCCCACACGTCCTTAAGGGCTCTAATTAGGCTACTTTGCTATTTTGGCCATTTTTGTAATAAAGAGCCACGTGTGTACTAAGATTAGTATAAATAGGAGACTTAGCTCATTTTCATACGTAGTTTTATGATAAGTTTATGAAGAAGCTTGTAATTTCTAGGTTAGATTAGGGTAATATCAGTCTAGGTTTGCAATAGGTGAATTTCTATTATTGATTTACAACTTTTTGTTCATGAATTCATATTGAGTTTCTCATTTGTGAATTTAATTAAGTCTCTATTTCATTGAATTTCATTCATTCTCCCTTTAATTAATTGAGGATTTAGTTAATTTTTCTTTCTTCAATTTTCATCTCTTTGTGTAATGGCCCATGGGGCCATTCCCTTGATTCTTGCGGTTTCACTACATTTAGAGCGTTCTTGTAACTACCCAGTCATTTGTGACTAGCAAGGATCAGTAGGTTAGTTCCTTGGTAGTTTTATTGCTTAGTTCCTTTATAATTTTAGATTCTTAGGGCCTTACTCAACTTATACAATTCCAAATAGACTATTCATCAAATCTGTTGAGTCTGAAATATCGATTACATAAATATTTCATATATGGAGTGTTGAAATTGGACTCCATTTCTATTTTTCATGTTCTTCAAAATTTTCCAAAATTTATTAGTATTGAAGCCACAGAGACTATTTACCGATCAAAGGACCAATACATCAGTTGCCAATAAATTGGCCAAGGCTGATAAATTGCGCACTTTGATCGATAAATTAGCCACTCGGTGGTTGGCCTATAAAGAACATCTCAATAAAAGTTTTGCCATTTTCTCTTAGTTCTCTTCAAGTTTTCATCTTTGGGACTGGTTTTCTTGTGATTTAATGCTTGACTGAAGAGTCTAATCCATAGAATCGTGTTGCAATGGTTCTATGATCATTTATACAAGGTAATTATTTATTTTTGCTATTGTGATGAAGTTTTGAGGCTTATATATTCCATTTATACCATTAATTTGAGCCTTATTCTGTATTATATGATGTATGAGGTATGCTCTATGTGTTGGTATAAACATTTCCTTTTTCCAAGCTATTACGGTTTACGTACCCATTTTTATTTTGTATTTCAACCCTATTATTTTATAGTAATATGGGTATTGTTTTACTCGTCTTGACACGTTGGTTATGTTTTTTCTATCCTTATGTAAATTTGAGCTTAATTCTTTGGATATTTGGGCATGCTTCTCGAGGATATCACCAAAATCTAGGTAGGCTATAGTCTACTTTCTTCAAACTAGGTATTAGTGTAGTATATGTATGGTAAAGCACCAAGTCGGGGAAGGGATTTACTAGTTGGGCCCCAATATTCTTATTCTTCTGGTCTGTGGCCTATTTAGCTAGCTTATCACTTAGTTACTTACTCTGGAGCTATATTTCCCTACCCGCATGTCCTACACTGACTCTGGAACAAAGTATGGTTGAGGGAGGAGTACAAGATTTGGTGTGTATTATTTATATAGCAATATGGGTATTGTTTTACTCGTCTTGACACGTTGGTTATGTTTTTCTATCCTTACGTAAATTTGAGCTTGATACATGATTCTTTAGATATTTAGGCATGCTTCTCGAGGATATCCCCAAAATCTAGGTAGGCTATAGTCTACTTTCTTCTATCTAGGTATTAGTGTAGTTATGTATGGTAAAGCACCAAGCCGGGGAAGGGATTTACTAGTTGAGCCCCAATATTCTTATTCTTCTGGTCTATGGCCTATTTAGTTGGCTTATCACTTAGTTACTTACTCTAGAGCTATATTTCCCTACCCGCTTTTCCTACATTAACTCTGGAACATAGTATGGTTGAGGGAGGAGTAAAAGATTTGGTGTGTAATATTTATACAATGAAATTTGGAGTGTATATTGGTTGGGAGGGAATTATACTAGTGATTAGAGCTTAGTAGCTATCCCCTGAATTAGACTAGTGGATTTAGATCCAATCTAGGTAGCTGATTATTTCGTGTTCTACCTGTGATATTTGCATATGATTAGGCCGTTTATGGTCACTTAGCTATAGATAGACGTATATGGCTATGTTGCATTGTTTTCATCCTTGTGTGATGGTATTGTACCTAGCCGAGTACAACCTAGCTGGATAATCAGCATCCCTACGATATATATTATGCCCTAGGCTGATGTGATCCTAGGAGTTGATTGTATTGGCTTAATCTATGATAGCTCAATATATCTCCTATATGGGTGTGTATTGATCCCTTATGGGTGCCCTTAGGGAAGTTATAGCCTCTTTAATGAGATTACTAGTGGATCGGGGTTGTAGTTGGTCTAGGAAAGGATATCTCTTGTGTCTAAGGCTTGGAAATTATTTTATGGGTTCCAGTTAGAAGTCGTAGATCCTTCTAGCCTATTATTGATTCTGTATTAGGATCATGAATTAACAGTTTAGAAGGTAACTGGATTTTGATAGAACAATAATTGGAAATTGATTTATTATACATTATATGTATCCTTAACTGCAGTGGAAGTATGGAGCTATTTCCTCGCTCCACCTGATTTGTTTTCTCATATACACTTGGATTTTTTGGGTATTTCCTCCATTGAAGTAGTTGGATTTTTCTATGGTTCCAATCCGCATATTTGGCTTGACTTTCACTACATTAAGATATGATACGTTACTCCAAGTGTCGAATTTTATACAATTTTCATGTGTATTTGAGTCCCAATTGGTTGAGTCTTGTATGTCGGTTTGAGTCCCTCTACCAGACCTGCCGACCTAGGTCATTATGCTTAGGGCATGATGCCCAACCTAGGGAGAGGTATATGGGATTTGTATAGGATTGCATTATGAAAGTTACAGGATTGCATTATGAAAGTTACAAGATTTCTACAACATCCCTTTGGATTGCAGCCAGAGAAGGAGCGTACAGGATTTGTATTATGAAAGTTACATTCCAACATCCCTTTGGATTGCATCCCTATGGGATTATTGTAATCATTAGGACTTATAAGGGGAGAGTACCTTTTGGGTTACTTGGTTTTCTGGTTGTACCTACCGGTAGTATGGGATACAAGAAAGGTTTTTTTGCTAGGATATTTTTTTCTTCTTTCCTGTCTTTAGTAGTTACTATTCATGCACTTATTATATTTGCGGTTAGCTTAGCTAGTTGAGTGTTTTGTTATCTCTTATTGGTCTTTCCTTTTACTAGTTATGTTGGAGCTCCAGGTACGTGCTATGCTTGTCATGATTTGATCATAATGCAGGTTTTGTGGGTTATACCCTGATAGTGACCTTTCTTCATACTTGTTAGCTGATACTACACACACTGATAGCTGAACCTCCATCACTCTTACTAGCTATTGTTCCAGTTACACCCTTTTTACTATTGTATATTATTCTGCCACTACTCTATTTGCTTTTATCTCTCCTTACCTTGCTTATGCTTACTTTTTCCTAATTGTCCAATGATGCCTATGGGTACTCATTATTTTGGTACTTATGCTACACTTCTGCATCTTTTTATTATACAGATCCTAGTATGACCAAGCTGAGTGGTCATAATCGTGCGAGATAGATTGTGTGGTTCCGGGAGATTTTGGTGAGCAATTGGCATCCTTGATGACCGACTTTCCTTCCTGTATCAGAGTTGTCTTAGTTGGATCCTAGATAGCTATTTTGTTGTTTTGCCTCATCATGGGTTCTACTTTGTACTCTATGTACTTCCTGTATGTAGATGCTCTATAACCACGATACCAAGTTCTGGGGAACAGGTTTAGTCGTGTATTTTTGCGTTCTACTTCTATTTTTTCTCTTCATCTCCCTTACCTCTTTCTTTTGGGTTCTTGGTACTGTCCTACCACTACTTGCTCTGGGCCATAGTTAGGCTTGTCTAAAGGTGAGGTGTAAACACCATCACAACTCAATTTTTGGGTCATGACAGATTGATATCAGAGCTTTAGGTTTATGGTTGTCTATGCCTGTAAGAGAAGGAGTCTAGTAGAGTTCCGTAGATCGGTCCATAGATGTTCATATTCTATCTTTGGAAGGCTACCAGGCTATTTTATAGAAATGATTTTGGTTGAATCTTTCGTGTGAGGTTTCCACTGGTTTCTGGGTTACTCATCTTAGTTCTTTACCTTCGCAGATGGTCCATACACGGTCATCACCAGAGCTTATGATTCTCCCTCGCCTCTATAGAGAGACTAGTTAGGGTTGAGGTAGAGCTAGAGCCTGTGGGTGAAGCCGGGATAGAGTTGAGCAAAGTGAGCCATCACCTACAAATACAAGCACTTTACGATGTTGCACTTAGGGATATGTGGCATCGTATGATTATTATGTTTGGTAAGGAACCTACTGATGAGGTTCAGACTTCTTCAGCCTAGGGAGCAGCACAGGGATCCCCAGCTTCCCCTGTTCAGCCAGTACCAGTGGTAGCCATAGTCCCCCCTTCACAACATATTCTAGAGGTACCATCACTTCAGTCGACAGTCCATCCTCAGCCTGCAATTTCTATTATGATTTACGGGGACCAAAAGATGCACAATTATTTTACACATATGGGGCCTCCGAGGTTTTTTGGTGATTCCAAACAAGATCCTTGTGAGTTCATTGCATAGTGCGAGAAGAAGATGTAGACTTTGGGCTTGAGAGAGACACATTGGGTTGATTTCATTGGGTATCAGTTTGAGTTCATTCTAAGGCCTACTGGAGAGCATTAGAGAGAGTAAAACAATAGATCCTCACCTATGACATGGAGTCAGTTTGTAGATGCCTTCATGGATCAGTATATTTGCAGGAGTGTTTGAGAGGAGCTCATAGCTCTGTTTGTCGACTTATAATAAGGACAAATAGCAGTTTTTTAGTATGAGGCTCGATTCATGTAGTTTTCAAGATATGGGGCAGCTGTTATGCCGACAAAGGCTGATTGGGTTTGATGCTTTGCAAATGGATTGATACCAGAGTTATAGTCATATGTTGAGTTATTGCTTGCTCATAGTAGTCTATTATTAGCAGTATATCATAACACTCATAACATGGAGAGGCATTGTCACTTTTCCCAAGGGGGTGGCGATAAGAGATATGCCGCTAGGGCAATTTTAGTGGGTCACGATCCTTTGGAATATGGTATGATTGACATGGACCTCAAAAACAACAACCAAAGAAGTAGTAGGGACAACTTAGTAGACCCATCCAGGCCTCCTTATCATCAGCTATTGGTGATTAGAGTAGCCAGAAATCAGGTGTGCATCTATTAGGGCTTAGGGCCGAGGTGGCTAGGGTGGCCCATTTAGTGGTTTTGCTTGAGGAATAGGCCAGGGTTTCTATGAGTTAGGTGAGATAGGTCACTACACCAAAGATTTTCTACAGTGCCAGGTTATTCATCCAGTAGCTCAGACTGTAAAGCCTCTACAGGCAGTACTGCCACCAGCCAGAGGTACTCAGATAGTAACTCAAGGTGGTAATGGTAGGGAAAAAAAGGAATAGGAGGGGGAAAGAAGAGGATATCAGAAGGGTACTGGGTGTCTTTAGTTTTATGCTGTACCTTATAGATCCCGAGTAGAGACTTCTAATGCAATAGTTATAGGTACATTGTTTGTTTGTCCCCATCCATTCTTGGTATTGTTTAGCCCTTGTTCTTCATACTTATGTATCCATGTACTTTATGCCCCGTTTGGGTGTTTTATGTGAGCCTTTACCTGTACTCATAAGTGTGGCTACTCCTGTAGGTAAGCTTATAGTGGTGGATCAGATATACTGAGCTTATTGACCATACGGGGGTTGGACACTTGGGATTATCTTATGGATCTGGACATGGTTTACTTTCATGTGATTCTTGGCATGGATTGTTTATCCCTCATCATGCGGTCCTGGATTGTTTTTCCAAGAACATGACCTTATCTGTGCTCGGTGGGTCTATGGTGGTGTGGCAGGGTCTCATTAGCCACTCCCCGGTGCCTGTGGTATCTAGTATGATGGTTAATAAATTCTTAGCCAGGGTTTATACAACTTACCTAGCTTTTTTCCATGATGTTAGTGTTGATCTTCCTTCCCCTAAATCTGTGCCCATTTTTAAAGATTTCCTTGATGTTTTCCCTGATGAGTTGCCTGGCCTCCCACCTGAGCACGCTATTGACTTTTCTATAGAGGTGAGTCGGACACTAGGCTTATTTCTGTTGCACCTTATTATATGGCTCCAGAAGAGTTCCGAGATCTCAGTATGTTGCTTCAGGATTTGTTTTCCAGAGAGGCTTTATCC
>JBDJHY010262198.1:0-10484 GCA_039654485.1 Withania somnifera
AAAATATATAATAAATTAATATTACAAACTAAAAACCTGTTATTCATGTGAGTTGCCCATTTATAACACATACATCCACTATTCTTGTTTTATTTAAACTAAAGATCTTAAATTTGGGTCTCTTAGTGAAGCAAGGAGGATAAAAGGAAAAGAAAAAAAGAAAGATAGAAAGACTGTGCGATTGAGACATCTGAAGGAAAAAAATATGAGAGAGATACCCAAAAGCTCCAATTTATGCCAAAAGAAAGCTGAGCTGCACTGATAGGAAGAACAAAAAAATACATAGTAAAAAATAATGAAGAAGGAAGAAACTTACAGAGATTGAAGACAGAGAAGCATGTGAAGAAGAAAATTAGCAACTGAGAGATTAATTTTTGCATAGAAGAAGTTGAGGTAACATGCAACAAATTTCAAAGTAGAAATTTGAACAAAGTCAATTTTTTGTTTACTCTGAAATTAGTAGGTGTTAATTACTGGATAAGTAGTAATCAAGCAAATTCGGATAACTAGGTTAATTTTGGTGGATCAATTTGATGGATTGACACTTCATTTAATTATAGAATTTTTACCTCTTTAGGCCATTGTAGACCTATTATTATCCTTTATTAGGATACTTTATCTTTATTACAACGCATAGCAAATTTTATCTTAAATAGCTAAAATTAGGGAACAAGGATTCCTTAATATCATCCATTTAACATGGAATAACTGATCTCTCTCTCTCTTCATCTTCCATGTTTCTTCTTTTTCTTCTTTAAGGAATTCGACAATGGATTTCACATGCGCGTCACATCCATGAGTTTCTCTTCTTCTTCTTCAGAATTTTTACCCAAAAAACTATCTTTAAATATTCATAACTCGATAAAGCTATTCATCTGTGTTTCACGATTTTTATCCGAAGAACGTCGAGGTGAAGAATACAAAGTCATTAAAATTATAGTAATGGTTTGTCAATGGTGAACATTAAAAAGATTTAGGCTTTGATTCATTATTCAGGTTTTACTAATTTGTGTTGGTTGTTCTTTCAACCAGTTGTGAATATCGTGTGGAGTTTTGTATCTCAATTTTGAAAGTGACAGGTTAAGTTTAGTCTTGATTTTAGGAGAAGTATTAAATAAGAACTCGAAAAAGGTGAAGTTTTACGAGTGTATTATATTATATTAAATATCTATTTGTATTTGTAAGATATTTTATTTATAGTTATTGTGTAAGTCTTTTTTGGGGCATAAGTTAGTTTTTTTTTTATATAAATAAATAATTTTTTTTTCATTACAAACCATCCCTAAGCTCAAGAGTATGATAAGTTTCTCCTTCTATTTTTTCTTCTTTCTAATATTAATTTTATTTTTCTTTATTATTTCATAATATATTATTAGTACTCCATAAATTTTATTTTCTTATTTCAGGTACAATTTTTACACGAGTCCCTCCATGGTGGATCTACGAAAAGCCAACAAGTCTTAACAATTCCCACCGATACAAAATCAATCATGCCTTGCCACAGATCCCTTGCAAGTTACTTGAGAATAAAGGACGATAATGTTCCAGTTTCTTTCATCTAGAATTACCTGGTGCCGAAGTTAGATCCTAAGAGCGAAGAAGAGGTGAATAAAAGAATTAAGTTGATTCCAGTTCCATTAAAATATTACTTTAAAGGTGTTAAAGGTAAATTTTCTCTTTCTTTGATTTATAATCATAAAGTAATAACAATTTTTAAGGCGGAAGGCATAACATTTATTTAATTTATCTTTTTTATGATTTATAATTATTATAAAGTGATAATAATTTTAAGGCATAAGGCATAATTTATTATTATATTTTGATCTATTTTCTTTAGGATAAGACATCGGATCGAGTTGGAGTCCTCATGCATTATAATGATAAAAATATTGGGTTTGAATTCCTTTAAATTATGGCCGTACATGCTTTTATATGGATAAGACATTATATTTGAGTCCTAATGCATTATATTTGTAATATTATGATATCGAATATAAAATAATGTGCTTTTGATGAAAAGTAATGAAATTCGACCAATTGATTTGTTTTTCTCAATATGAGCATAAAGGAGATTAATAATAATAACCCCTAAAATAGAAATTATTCAAAATCTGCTATACTTTAAAAGTTACATTATATATGTATGCCTCGATTTGCTCATGAAGAAACAATATACTAAAGGAAGTTCTAAGGCATCATAATTTGATAGGCTTAAGACACGTCCAAATATTCATGGACTATCCTATGAGGAGAATGAGGTAGCATTAAGTTTGAATGTATATGAATTGCTAAAGATACATTCAAATAATTATATATTTCATTCCTACAGAATTTTTAATAAACAAAGATAGATCATTTATTGGAGTGAATGTGATAGTAATTGATAAAGCTCATATATACGAACATATTATTGGTTGTGAAGATATCACGACCCACCTTAAAAGAAGTAGAATGATTGAAATGATATAATATGAAATTTATTCTTGAAATAGTATATTTGATATTTACTGAAGGAAATAACACTTGTCGTGGTAAACTTGTTGTTTACTAATGCCATTCCGAAGATGTGCATACTAAGTATTTGACATATATTAAAGAACTAGAAGATTCTTCCAGAATTTTTTTATGTTATTTGTTCTCATGATAAGTGGATTGAATCAACTAATGCTGGGACTACATTCTGTAAATTTTTAAAAACATAAAAGGTGAATATAGACCGTTCACCCTCCATGTGATATGTTAAAAGGATGCATCTATAATATAATCACATGTACATTTATTTTCAACATTCAGTTTGACATTCACAAAATTGTTTGCTCAAAATAATTGAGTTAAGAACACAATTTTCAATTTTTTTTAATCAAGACAATTAAATCTTGTTAATGCTGATTTTACATCTAAGATGGTTTGACATTAACAATATATTTCATACATCAATACTTGTATGAAATCAAACTAATAAATTATGATTAACAACCCCCTCACAATTGATTGATGGTTAGGAACCAAATATTTTCTATCTAATAACTTTTGGTGTTCAATATATGATTATTGGATTGTCACGATCGAAAAATCGAGTTGTGATGGCGTCTACATCCCACCTATAGACAAGTCTAACCCGACACAGAGGTAAAACAATGGGCCAATACCAAGAACCAAAAGAAAAAGAGAAGGGAGATAAAAAAAAGACACAAAAGCAGAACACCAAAATACACAACAAAAAATAACTCCATAGAACCTGGCATAATGGTTGTAGAGCATCTATATATAAAAAAGTATAAAATACAACCCACAATGGGAAAAAAAACTACAGAATGGCCATACAGACTCCAAATATAACATCTGTGAGGACAGAAGAAAGATCAGTCAGTATGAACCTCGACTGCTCACCGTATCTCATAAAACAACACCAAATTAGCTTGCACAATCGCATCCACTATGATGACTAGTGCTAAGACCTGCATCAACAAAAAATATAGAAGTGTAGCACGAATACAAAAAATAACGGGTACCTAAGATACATCCTAGGCAGACCGAAAAAAAGTAAGCATAAGAAAGATAAAGAGCGATCAAAAGCAAATAGGGTAATAACATGTAGTGTATAACAGAAAAGGGGTAACTACAGTAATAGCTTGTAAGTGCGATGAAGGATCAACTATTAGTATAACATCAGCTAACAAGTATGAAGGAAAGTCACTATCAAAGTATAACACGCAGAACCTGGGCCACAAGCAAATCATGACCAAACACGACACATACCTGGAGATCCAATATAACTAGCACAAGGAAGGACCACTAAGAGAAAAAAGAACACACGAAATGTAACCACTTAACGTAATAGTAACTAAGGCGAGAAAAGTAGTCAACAACACTAAAGAGTAGCCACAAAGCTTAGCTAGCAACCAACACATCAACACATAAATAACCCAACGGGACTTCCCTCGTAAGCCCCGAGGAGTGAAACCAAACGCATAAGGATGTAATGCAAAGGGGTTCTAAAAAATAAATAGTGCATGTACACACCCTCCCTGGTAAAAAGATTCTACCAGGAGCAAACCTAGAGAAGCTTGCGGCAGCTCATACCAAGCAACAATATCTCAAACATAGCTACCTATGGTCAGAGGGTTCGTGTAGAGATCTAACCCAACGTACAAAATCCTCGTAAAAAGTCAATTAATGGCATAGTCATCAAGATAAAAATGCCAAAACTCGGGCTTAGCCCGTATATCATATCTCAATGAAAAAGTTAAGTCCATCCAAATAGGCGAATCAAAATTGTAGTAAAAATACAATTGCTGTCATGTAGATAATACCCATAAATCAAAGTATCAGTAGCAAAATAATTTAGGTAGTGAGAGAAAATAGCTCCATGCTGCTACTGTGGTCATGAAAACATATAATGTATAAAAAAATCAATTTTCGATTATTACTCTATCAAAATCAAGTTGCTTTTTAAAAATTAATGCATACCCGTAACATAAAATCAACCAAAATAGACTAAACTGGTCTAAGGCTACTAACTGGAACAAATAGAATGACTGTCAAACCCTAATCACAAGGTACATTCTATCCTAGCCCAACTACGATCCCGAGCCACAAGTAATTTAACCAAAGATACCACAACTTCCTAGAGGGCACCCATTAAGGGCTAAGTGCATACCCGTATAGGGGAAAACATGGCGCTATCACAGCAAAATCCAGTTAGGCTGGAAGAATAACCATAGCGGGGTTCCAACTAGTAATTCCAGCTCCGAGCTGGATACATATACTACACTAATACCCAATCTGAAGAAAGTAGACCATAGCCTACCTGGTGTCGGCAAAAACATCTAAAGTTGCGCTGGAAGAAGTAGAGAACCACGAACAATCTCAGTACCGCATGAATCTAGCCAAAACATAATTCATGAGTCGAGAGGAGTAAAACAAGACCCATATTTATATAAATAGCGGTATCGAAATTTAAAGCTAAAACAGGTCCATAAACCTTAATTGCTCAAAAAAAATAAAATATTTATTCCAACACGTAGAGCACACCTCTTACATCATATGATACAAAATAGGACTCAAAATAATGGTAAAAAATAAAGAAACAAGTCCAAAATATGTAATATAGAAAACTTTATCACAATAGAGAAAACAAAGAATTACCAGGGAAAAACGAGCGTAGAACCCCTAGGATATGATTCCACGAATCATAAACACAAAACAACTCTCAAATATTATGATATAAGTTTATAATATAAGAGAGTTTAGTGAAACGTTTTGGAGAAAAATAAAGAATAGCTACTGGAACTGGCCTTATATACTCTCAGGCACACCGCACCACGATCACATCCTCCCAGCATGATTACACTGACGGTGGTTCTTGAGGCACGACGTGATCGTGTTACCTTAGCAAAATGGTGATAAGAGTGGGAAAACCTGGCCTTGGTGCGATCGTGGCCCTCCAGAGTGATTGCACTGAGTATTGGTGTTGGAATTTCATAAATAATCCAAAACAGGTATAGAATCGAAACAGAGTTTGATTTCAAAAATCTATTTATGAAATCTTTAGTTAAAAGTTATTTCGGACTCAATGAAATCGATGATTAGGCAATTTGAGATCATATAAGTTGAGCCTGAGTAGGAATAATTAAAGAAATTTAAACTATAATACTTCCAGAGAACCAACCTACTAGTCCCATCAAGTCAGAACTACTTGGGCCAGTTATAAGAATGCTCTAAACACAGAGAAATTACGGAAATTATAAAAATAGCCCCGAGATTCATACCATGGATACATCATAATGCACAAAGATGAATTCTCCAAAGGAGATTGTGGATATATATTAGTTTTCCTAACATAAATAAGCAGTAATAAAATATAATGTTAATTACCATTATTATGATCCTCATACAAAAGATAATTCAAGTCAAATGCTAGAATCATATGTTGACCGAAATTAATTTCATACTTAGTTGCAAATGCTCCTATTGAGTATTTGTAAAGGACAGGATCCATGACATACATGAAGCATGGTAGACTAATAGGTGCTAAATATAATATCTTTGAAAAGGATATAGGAGAAAAGGATCATAATAAGAAATCGATATACTCTTGAAGAGCCCATACAAAGTAACACTTCATGAAACCTTATGAGAGGTATTTGAAAATAATGAAGTTATGAGATCTCACTAAGTTATGTCATATTGTGAACCGATATAAATGACATATTTTTCCATGATATCTTTGATACAATATGACCCAATACACTAAAAGATAATGATATGAATTCTAAGCTTATATTCAGCATGTTGATGTAGAAATAGTTATCAAGTAAAAATTTACATCTTGCTAAGCATAAAACTTAATTGATTTGGAATTTAGGCACTAGAAGATATCGTACTTGATATTTTCACTTGAAAAAATTTATCTGAGAAAATCTCTTAAGGATTCAAAATGCGTGAAGCATATCATGTTTCTAGGTATACTTGTTTGCAATTCTTATAAGTCGCTGAAGTGAGAAACTTTTAAAATTGGATTGGTCCTGTAGCACCACATGTTATATAATTTATATATTATACATCTTATTATAATTATGAACATGATATAGTTATACTCCTATATGGAGATACTGAAATAAAATCACTTGCAAAGTACTTGTATGAATAAGTTTATCTTAACAAATATTGTTAAGATTTTATTTATTATGAAATGTTGATATTTAAATGATACTTTACCAAGATCTTTCTACACACATGATCTTAAAAAAATGGTGATATCAACGTGCAATAAATTCGTTCAAGTGATTATATGGTTGATTTAGTCACCAAGTCTCTACCAATTGCAACCTTCAAAAAGATGGTGCAAAAGATTGAGTTGCAAAGATTCAAGTCTTTTAATTGGTGTTCGCTTTAGAGGAAGTTAATGCGCACACTGTACTCTTTTTCACTTACAAGGTTTTGTTCCACTAGATTTTTCTTATAATGTTTTTAAGGAGGCAACTTAAATGTGTAGTATTAGATATATGTACTTTTTTGGTTCACTAGATTTTTTTCCACTGGATTTCTCTAGTAATGTTTTAACGAGACACATTATTTCTCAAATAGACATTCAAAGGCTAGTGTTATAAAATATATGGTATTATACTTAATGTCTATTTATGATCGTTAGATATTCTATTTATGGTTATTGTGTAACCCTATTTTTGGATATAAGCTAGTTGTTCCCCCTATAAATAAAGGGGTTTTCCTTTATTATAAACCACCACTCAAGCATCCCTCAAAAGAATAATTTCAAATGAAACATTTTGATATTTTTTAATTACTTTAAATATTATTGTATTGAGACTATATTATAAATGTATTAGTTATATATTAACTACGTGCATTAAAAATATGTATAATATGTATAACATATTGAATTTAAAATGTATTACAATGATCTTTTTATAGTTATTTATTCTTATTGATAATGTCAAAAAGTGTTATACTTGGACTTTAAGCATTCAACTAAAATTTAAATTAAATTATGTGTTAATATATTTAAAATGTATTAGAAATATATTATAAATGTATTCATATCAAAACTCTTCTAGTCTAAAGATTAGTTAAAATAATACAAATTTATATCATAGCCGTATTTTATATGTATCATCAACGTATTATAAACATACAGATAATGTATTTATTAGAAATGAATATAAATTTATACAATACATATTTAATAGGAAAAATAATTCAGCATCCGCCGAAACTATGACGATATTTGCTATAAAACCTTTCAAATTTTCGGGAGACCTATAAATCCCCTTGATTATTTTTAGGTGTATTATTGATACTTTTATCTATCATTAAATCACTCAAAATATGAAGAGGGCATACACAGGATATCCAAAAGAGAGACTTGTTCTTATTCGTGTTAATTTATCTTCCTCTAACCTTAGAATTTCTCTAAAATTTTCTAATTTTAGCTTCATGATTATTGACTAAATCACCAAAATTATTCTAATTTTTCATGTTTTCCACTTTCAATTTGTTGCTTTGAAGTTGTGCTTTTATATATATATATATATATATATATTGTGATCCAGCTAAGTAAATAAAGGCCACAATAATCCATAGAAGAACAGTCTAAGGGGGTCATGGGACCCTCAAAAAGTTTGAATATGATATAAAATATCACCATAGTTTAGGAGGGTTTTAAATTATTTTTCCTATTTAATATTTATACAAAAATTCAAAATAAATACAATAAATTTCTTTATCGCATTATTTCATAGTAGTGATCTAAAATATTATACAACAATTTAAATATGCTTCATACACTTTGATACAATTTTAGAAATTTAATCTTTAAATACTCATTTATTCAAATCTGTAAATCTAGCCAAAATCAAAGTCTAGTTTTCACCAAACACTTAAGTTCCAAAAGATAATTTCAATCATTTGCAATAATATCATATTGAAAATCTTATATAACTATGATAACATAGAACCTAAACTATAAATTTACACAAATATGAAAAAAAATCTTCCAGTATTTATAATTTCAATCTTTAAATTCAACCAAAATCAAGTTTAATCTCCATGGAACATCCTTAACACTAAGATATAAGTTTCAAGGAATATGCTCAGTCATTTCCACTTGTAACAACATGTATGGTTTTACGACCCAAATTACGAGATCGTGAAGGATCTTATTCAATTCTAACTCGATAAAAGAGTAATGTCACGACTCAAAGGGTTGTGACCGGCACCTAAACTAACCCTCCAGTGGGAGAACCAACGTCACATCTCGAGCTAACCGCTAAATATAACATGGTACTTAGGAGTCACAAGTGACCCTAAGCTAACCCTTAGATCATGCATACACTGTAAGTCATAGATAAACTATGAGTAATGATAAGCATAATTATCTAGATTAAATGTAATTAGAAATATGAATATCTAAATGTAATGTCATAGCCAAAATAGGAAAAAGAGTGATTGCTAAACTGAATCTATGTCTTAAAACCATCTAACTGACCATATGAGAAGCTTCTGAGACAAGACCAAGCTAACTCAAATAAAAATGAAACTAAAGTAAGAAATATCTGAACTAGATAGAAGTATGAAGTATGGGTCACCGAAAGATGAAGAATCACTGATCTTGTAACCTATGCTTTAAAGATATCAGACTTATTATAGCTAATCATTGACCCTGTACTCTGAAATTACATGATAAGATCGTATAACACAAAAATATTTCAGGGGAATGCTACGGTGATCGATTTATCGGATAGACGATCGATAAATTTTCCAAATGAATGATTTTTCGATGGCCTTTATATATACTTCTTTCTTCACGAAGGGTTTTAATTTCTCACTTAATTTCAACTATCTTCTTTGAATTTTCAGAGTAATTTAAGGGCTTTTGAAGGTGTTTATCCAAGTTTTGATCCATAGAAACTTGTTTTGATTTTATGATCATTTCTATCGATAATTCTTTATTTTTACTATTATAATAAGTTTTCGACTTAGATATTTCATTTCACCACTAATTTAAGGCCTATTTTGTATCATATAATGTTTGAGATGTGCTCTATGCATATGTATAAATATTACATTTTTCCAATTTATTAGGATTTACAAACCCGCTTTTAGTTTGGATTTTCACCCCACTATTTATATAAAAATATTGATTTTATTTTACTCGTCTTGACACGTGGGTTATATTTTTAGTAGCCTCACTGGATTTTGAGCTTCGTACGTGATAATTGGATGTTTAGGAACATTTTTTAAGGACATTATAGGAATCTAGGTAGACTACAATCTTCTTTCTTCAGACTGAGTATTAGTGTTGTATATGTATGGTAAAGTTCTAGCTTAAGGTTAGAATTTCTAATCCAGCCTTAATATGCTTATTCTTTTATCCTCTGACCTACTTAGCTAGCTTGTAACTTAACTACTTACCCTTGGGATATATTTCCCTATCCATGTATTCAACACTGACTCTGGTCCGTAGTGTTGTTGGGGGAGGAGTAATATCTTTGTTGCATATTATTTATACACTGTCTTGGTAATGTAGATTGGTTGGGGGGATTATACTAGTGATTAGAACTTTGTATCTATCCTCTGATTTTAGGCTGGTAGCTTTAGAGCCGGTCTAAGTAGGCCGATTACTCTATGTTCTACTTGAAATATTGCGTATAATTAGGATGTGTGTGGTCTTTGGTGATAGATAACCAGATGCCTCTTCTATGGATAATTATTATCCCTAAATGATGACATTGTTGTAATGGATAGTTAGCAGGCCTATGTGCTGATATTATGCCCTGGCCCGGCGTGAGCCTGAGAGTAGTTGTATCATACTGAGCTATGATAGTTTTGTGTTTTTCCCTATATGGGTGCATACTTGGACCTTAACGGGCTCCCTTTGGGAAGTGGTGGTATCTTTTATGTGGTCACTTAAAGGCTCGGGTAGTTGGATTAGGAGAGGATATATCTCGTGACTAGGGCTTGAC
>JBDJHY010262227.1:0-10484 GCA_039654485.1 Withania somnifera
TATATCTAATGTATCTTTAATATATAATATATATGTCGATATCGTTAGTGTATAGTATATATATATATATATATATATATATATAGTATAATGTTAATATGTCTAATATATAGTGTATATATGTCAATAGCATTAGTATATAGTATATATCATTAGTATTATTGTTAATATGTCTTTAATATATAATATATAACTATATATACGTAGTATAATGTTAATATGTCTAATACATATTTAATATATAGTATATATACGTAGTGTATTGTTAATATATCAAATATATATAGTATATATCTTTGATATATCATTACTCATTAGTGTGCATTTTTAATATGTTTAAATGTTTAATATATCTTTAATATACATATATATATATATATATGTGTGTGTGTGTGTGTGTGTACCTCTTTTGTAAATATAATATATACATATATTTATACTATAGTAAATATATCGTTAGTAACTTATCATATTTAGAATATATTATTACTCATTAATTTTAATTTTTATATATAATTATTATTAATAACGCTTATATATTCTTACTAATTTTAAATTTAAACTATATAAATATATAATTTAAATTAATTAAATACGTTTAATTTTATTTTTTTGTAAAATAAAATCACTATTTACGACGGATTAACTTAGATACTATTCAAGTGGGTTGGGCCAGTCTGGGTCAAGCATTTTGAATCGGATTGGCCCGGCCTAGTTTTGGAGCAGCCCGGCCCGGCCCAGAGACCGGTCGGTCCGAGGACCCCCTGGTTCGGACAGGCCCGGCTCGGACCAGGTGACATGTTTAATCTTATTAGCTAGTTAAGATTCTCCTAGTTTAGCGTAATTGCGTATAGTTGATCAAATAGGTGTGGAGTTTTCTTATTTGATTGTTAGCTTCTTTGAATCCAACTCAAGCCCTATGTTCTATCATTTGTGGAATCAAGTTAGAGTTGGCATGCTAATTGTATTTGAATTCACTTTAGATTTCATTTTATTGTGAATTCACATATGTTTTCTTATTTTAATTTCTGTTTTGAGCTCTCGATTAGTTTATCGCTAATCAACTATATAATCTGGTATCAGAGCATAAGGAAAAATTTGTTTCAAAAAATTCAATTTGAAAATCATAAAAAATTCAAAAATTCTTCTTATTAAATTTGATCTTTGTTTGAAGTTTCTGCATTAGGACCTGATATCGTAGTGGTCTAAGTCTTAGTCTTAGATTTCAGTTGATTTGGAGTCAGTTTGGATAGTGTTTTAGCATTTCACCATTAGCGGTCTTAAAGCTTGAAGAACTTTACAAGTGGGTTTGATTTGCGTTGATCAATTGTTTGCAATTGAAGTTTCATTCATATTGGGCTTTGGTCAAATGGTTGAGAGGACCTCAATTCCAAAATTTTAGTGAATTCGAAGTTTATTTGAGGTACCTTGAGTTTTTAAAATTTTTAAAAGTGTTCTTCATCTTGTTCATTGAAGGAAAAGAACAAAGTTGAAAAGTTGGTTGGTTTAATCCAAATTTGGAAAAATAAGTTGAGAGAAAGTGTTACCCAAAGAGGAAACTTTCCAAAAAAAGCGAATTTAAAAGGAAAGGTTCCAAAATATTGTGTACAATTTGTGTTCCAAGTTCGGAGTGCCCAAGTGCTTTATCATTTCGGTGAAGCTACTGTTCACTTACCAAACAGTTGGTGCATCACCCACTTGCACCTTTACCTCTATGAAATTGCAGTTATATTATGTTATCGAGGGCGACCCAATTGCATATTTGGCAAGTGGTCGTTTATGCTTGCACTCTTGGCACATTGCCAATCTTGCTAATGGATATTCAGTGATCCAAGTTTGTTTTCCAAAGCTTGGTAACTCTTTTGTTGACTCATCTTAGATTCTTAGTTTCCTTGGTGATCATAATCATTTATCTTTGATTCTTAGTGCTAATTAACAACTAGTACGTCATCTACTTGGTTGTTTGTTAGTTTTTGAGTGTGTGTATGTTCATGAAACTTCGTTCAATATTTTATTTTCTTTACATATTCATTGTACTTTCTTGGATCCTTCTATCTGAGAATTTGAGTCGTCCTTTCTTGTTGACTCTAAAGAAATTCATTATTCCATAAATATTAGGAGATCTTAGCTTGATTTGATAAGAAGTAAGCTTGCAATCAAATTCGTGAAAAAAACTTTAGAGTTGAGTGAGAGCTCAAACACAAGTGTGGTGAGGCTTTTTTGCTAATGTTGTTTGCTCAAGTTTTATAGGTACAATGTTGGAATTCAATGGTGCCACCAATATTGGTAAAAGCTTGGCCAATCTCATGGAATTCATGACCAGTATGACAAGGCTAATGAGGAAAATGATCGAATGATTAGAAGGTGTGTAATAGAGGTTAGTAAGGGTGAAAGGTACTACACAATGAGGTTCATCTCCCATGCTTAGGGATAATAAGGGCAAAGGGAGTATGGTGAAATCCATGACAATCACCCCGGATAAGAAAGAAACATGTGTAAACCTCCACTAACCCCAAGTCAAAGATTTCCTCAACCACTCAACAACCACCAAAATCCTGTACCATATCTGAGAGTTGATACTCCACATCCATATCCACAACCCTATCAACAGTCTCAAGAGAATTGATCTTTTGTGGTAAACCAAAATTATAACCAAGCTCCTAAAGAAATTCATTTCATAAGTCTGTTTATAGGATATATATGTCACCACAACTACCAAAAGCCCAAGTATCCTAGCCAAGTCCCTACTATCACAATTCATTGTATAATGTGGTGACTGATAAACTTAATCACAATGTTGATTGGAGGTTTGGGTGTAGGGATAGTGATGGTGTTTCAGAGAGCCTTGATTGGAACCAGGGTATGGATAGACAAGGTAGAGACCATAGATAAGATAGGTATTAGGTTGATAGAAGAGATAACCAATAGATGGATAGCGGAGAAAGGTAATAGGGTAAAGGAGATAAGAATGAAAGAGGTTTTAACATAATCAGGAGCACTCTTCCAAAGTTCAAAAAAAGTAGTAACCTGGAGGAGTTCCTAGAGTGGAAGGCACAAAGTGAGAGAATATTTCTCACTAACAATAGTTCAGATAGTTTAAAGGCAAAGCATGCCCTTTGCTCAATTTGCGGGTATGTTTCTACATAGTGGGATCCAAAAGAAGAAACTATGAGAACCACAATATGTATGAGCTGCCTACTTGGAAAGAATTAGTGGATCTCATGGAGGCAAGGTATTTGTCTCCTAATTACTATAAAAAAGTTCTCAAGAAGGTGTTTTCTCTTAGTCAAGGCACTAAGAGTGTTGAAGAGTACTATAATAGTTTGAGAACTTGAGGTTGAAATCCAAGTTTGAGGAGTTAATGCAATGCATGGTAATTTGTTTTGTTACAAACTTGAGGTCGGAGATGTTGAAGCCAATGAGACTTGAGAATTATGAGAGTACAGAAATGGTTATGATTGATGCCTCAAAGATTGAAGAAGGTTTTAAGGAAGAGAAGCCTTACAAGTCTAAGAGTACTTCAATTTCCTTATGGAGCAAGAATGAAGATAGAGTAAAATCATCACTTCCTCAAGGGTAGTGGACCAATCACTCAATTCAAGATTGATATAAAAATAAATGAGGAGAGTCAATCCAAAGGTACTTACTCTAAACCTAGCCAAGCTAGACCTTCTATCATTCAGTGTTTTCGTTGTCAAGGTAGGGGGTATATTGCAAATAAGTATTCTAACAAGATGGCAATTATTGGTTTTAATGATGGATATTAAACCAAGGATGATGAGGAGAGTGAGGATGAGTAAGATGATGTTGAGTCTTTAAATGAGGGGGAAGATATCTTAAGAGTACCCTTGATTATGGGTCTTCTTAGTAAGAGAGTTGGGCGTCTAGATTTGGAGGACAATGATGATTTAGACATGGATGTTAGACTCTTTTGTGTCTTGAGAAGAACTTTGGGATACCTTAACAAAAGAGAGATTGATTGAAGGAAAAAATTATTTTATACGATGCAAGATTAGGGACAAAGTTTGTTCCTTGATCATTCATAGTGGTAGTTGCACTACCTTGTAAGTGAACCCCTGGTGGAACAATTATATATTATCACTACATTGTATCTAAAACCTTATAAGCTCTAGTGGATTAGTAAATATGGTGAGTTGCAAGTTTGAAAGCCAGCGGAGGTTTTATTTGAGATTGGTAATTATCCAGATGATATCATATGTGGTGTTGTATTGATGGTGTCTTGTCACTTGCTAATTGGTATTCCATGGTAATATGATAGGGATGTCACACACTATGGAAGATCCAACAAATACTCTATTTTTTTTTCAAAGGTCAGAAATATGTAATTGTGCAATTGACCCCTAATGAAATAGGTAGGATTATAGGCTCTTGAAGGGGCTAAGAAGGGGAGCAAGTATGAGCAACGTGAAGGTTGATTCTAAGTAGGTCACTACTACTCAAGAGAAGGAAAATAGCTTCGTAAGGATCAAAGAGAAGCGTTGTATAATGGCTACTATTGTAAAACATGCTAACCATGGGACTAGCATTTTGCCTAGTCCTTCTTCTTCTCTTTTTCAGGTCATGGGCTTGAACTTGAAGGACAAAAGTGATCCTTATCTAAGGGTTCCAAGCTTGTTGATGAGTGGAAATTGGGTTCCTTCGAACACCCCTTGATCATGTTGGAATAAAAGAGTGACCAATCTTCTTGGTTTGGGCTTAAAGAACATGGAAGGGTTGCATGGACAAGCAAAGAATTATAGGGAAGTTGGTTCAACTCTTCTTCCCCAAGGTAAGTGTATATACCCTTTGACTCCAAGTAAACCTTGGAGATATGATGATGAGTTCCTTGAGGTGATTCTAATATTGGAACTACCAAGTCTTGATTCATACCTTAAGGTTGAGTGTGTTTCTCTAAATATCCCATTGTGTGTTTTATGTGCTTGATTGGTTTGGGGTTGACTATGTATCCCAAGATTATTGATTATGATGTGAGCTCATTGGGAATTATAGTTTTCCTAACTCATCTATCTTCCCACACTTATGTGGATAGGCAAGGTAAAGATGTGTCATGGACCTTTGAAAGCATGATTTGGTTGTTGAATGAATGGTACCCAACTTCTTGGGAGGAGTACAAGTTTTTGTTGAACAATGATCTTGGAACATTCTTACACCCTCCTAATAGTATGTCTTCTCTTGTTTTTGGTTCTTCGTTGAAGCAAATATGTTTGAAGTATAAAGACCTTATATGTTTGAAGAGTTTCCTTGTGAATTCATTTGGGTTACCTTTTAGGGATAATGACATGTATATTCTTGTTGCGTATCTCCCTTTATGATTATGCATTTGATACCTATTGTCATTCCCTAGGGCATTTGATAGTACTTGTTCTTGTGTGCATGCTCTAAGTGCACAAGGTTTCTATTTTTTACCTCGGTGGATTCATAGTTGCTTACAATCTTATGGATCTTATTTTTCCTCTTTGAAGCGATATTGTATTTGCTCCATGTTCCAACTTTTATTTCATAAGGAACTTGTGGGTTTTTATATTTTCCTTGTGGTGTTACAGATTTTGAATTTGAGGATGAATCATTTCCAAGAAGGGGAGGATGGTATCGCTCGACACTCTTACTATGGTTCCAAGGATCAAGGACATTCTTGAAGAAATGGAACAAGAGGAAGCTTTAAAAAGACATCTTTAAGAATCAAATCAAACAATCCCAAGTCTGGAGGATAACATGGAGGCTTGGGGGATTGAAGAACACAACGTCCAACATTGTGGACATTTTGGCGATTGGAAGTATAGCTAGCCAACCATGTTGGTGATCTGCCAAATTTGTATCCACCCTCACCGAATTACAAGCCACGGACATTCCTTACTGGGCATTCTTGTAAAGGGATGACATAAAGGGTGACATACAAACCTGTTTGGTGACATTACATGTCAATTTTGCGATGACTCTTGGTCTTTGGCACCTCTTTTCAAACCTGTAATAAACACTAGCATAAATACTAGTCATACTCGAATTCTAAGCTTAGACTTAATTAATTGAAGATTGTATGAGCTTAGATGCTTGTTAGTTTGATAGCCATAGCTTGTTACTGTTAATGATAGCTTGTTACGTAATTTAAAGCCTTCTAGTTTAGTGTAATTGTAGATAGTTTGGTAAATTTCCATTCTATACATAGTTGATCAAATAGGTGTGGATTTCACCTGTTTGATTATTAGCTTCTTTGAATTCAACCAAGCCTTTAATTCTCTCATTTGTGCAATCAAGTTAAAGTTTACATGTTGATTGGATTTGAATTCACTTTAGATATCGGTTTGTTGTGAACTCACATATGTTTTCTATTTCAATTTCCACATTTGAGCTCTTCATTAGTTAATACCTAATCAAGACCGTATCAACAATACCTTGAGTTTTTCATCAATACATTCACCACCAAGACAAAAAAAAAATAGGCTAAGAGTTGATCCTTTGTGTAATCCCTTTAATTGGAATGTACTTTGAGCCTCCTTTCAGGTCTTGACTCCATCATGCATGTCCTTAATTGCCTTAGTGTACACCACAAGTGCACCTCTAACCTCCAAGAACTTCCATGGAAATGCCTTTTAGACTTTGTCGTACTTTTTTAAGTTGATCAACACCGTGTGTAGGTCCATCTTCCTCTTCATATAATATTCCACCAGTCTCCTAATAAGATGGATAAATTTTGTATTAGAACACGCCCAACATGTTCGAACTGATTTTCAAAAATACACACTTCCCTTATCTTTTACCACCCTCCCTCGAACCTTCATAGTTCGACTTAGCAACTTGATAATACTATAGTTCTTAAAATTTTGAATACCACCCTTATTCTTGTACACTAAAATTATTTTACTCCAACACCAATCTTTGGGTATTTTTGTTGTCTTAAAAACGACATAAAACAATACGTTCAGTCAATCCATACCTCCCTTATCCGCACTTTTTCAAAATTCCACCAGGATAGCGTTTAACAACACCTCTCTAGTTTTTTCCTTAATACCATTAGTTGTTTTATACTGCATATTGTTCGCATCCTCGCTTCCCCCATCTCCCACCACCAAGAACTAACCACCCTAATTTCCTAAGCTCTGGATGCAAACCACCATATTAGATAAAGATTAAAATGTGCTTAAAAAATCACAAGAACTAAGTTTAAATTTCATCGATATTGAAGGACTAAAAGTTTTAATTTCCCTAATTATAATTTGTTTTACGTTAACAAAAAAATGTACAATTTGTTTCCAAATGACCAATATTGTAATTGTATTTTCTTAAGTGCATAAAAGTTTGTCTAGAAAAAAAATCTTAACTTTATTGATTCTTTTTGTTTTGCAATTGTTGAGTAATCATCAAAGATGGCTTAAAATCATTAGTTTATCATCTAATAGATTGGGCCAACTATCTAAGGGTGTGTCCTAGTGGTCAATGACATGTATTAAGCACCAGGAGGTCTCAATTTTTAAACACTAGGTGATTTCTTCCCATATGACTCAGACACTTCGGGAAAAAGAAAGATCGGGGGCACTTGAGTCATCCGTTGATGCCCAACAACGTCTTGACCTCCATCTAATTAAAAAAAATCGGCTACACCTGAATCAGCCCCCGATGCTCAACAACATCTTGACCCCTTTGGGTTAATTCCATCAATGTACTACCAAGAAAATGAGGAATAATTAGCCATTTGACTATAAGAAGAGGGACAATATAGTGTATTTCTCGAACGAAACAAGTTTCTTGTGACATATTGAACCTTCGATGAATTTTCATCCATACTCCAAATTGATCTTGAGGAAGAACATCTCGTGAATCTCTCCCTGCTTGTGGAAGAACCTTGGAGAATATTATGCAGTTGATCCTTTCTTGTGTTTGATTTTACTAGTAGCATCTTTTATTATCCTTCTTGAAAGTTCTTTTGAAGTAGAATATGTGAAACGATAACAAATATCACTATTTTTTTTTATCTTTTATTTTCTTTCTTGAAAGTTCTTTTGAAGTTGAATATGTGAAACATTATCAAATATGACCACACTTTTTTTCTTTGTAACATTCATGTTTCTGATAGTAATTTTTTTATCAGAGTAATATTTCAAAAGACATAAGTTATAAAAAGATAGTATACTAGACCACTCATCAAATATAGAAGAGAAAAATTATGCATACATATTCTCCCCTAGTTTAAATTACGTAATTTTTATTCCAAGCTTGACCTCCCCATTAGCCTTCTAAAGATGATGAGATCAAGGTTATGCCTGCAGCCGAGCCAGGTTGGCCCTTTGAATCAGCCCAGCTCGGTACAGTAACCATGCTGGCCGGTCCGGGTTGGGTTCTTAGGACCGGTCCACCAACCCAGACCGGCCCAGAATATTAATTTTTTTTGTTTGTTTTTCACAATATAGCCATTGAGCTATTTTTTGGACCATTTATGATCGTTGCTGAATCCAAAATGTCTACTTTTGATATTTTATTTAAAAAAAATAATTCACCCAATTTTTTTCTATATATACCACTTCAATATTTTCATTTTCCACAACAGTTCTCTCATTCTCTATCAATTTCTCTCAATATTCCTCATAAAAATTATTCTAATTATTCACAATTAAATTCCTAATTTATTATTTATTAGCAATAACAAGTGATCAAGTGCAAATTTTCAACTTTCAAGTGTTCAATTGATATCAGCAATTTGGTGCAATTGTTTCATCTGTTACTTTTAATTTTAGAGTTTTTTAATTTGTTTATTATTTACAGTTATATTATTTTTTTATGACTTTAAATTTGATTATTATATTTTTTACTATGGATAAACTAAGAAAAATGACAAAAAGTGTTAAAAAAATTTGTCCCGAAAGTAGTCCGAGTATTAAAAAAATAGGTTCCGCTTTGGCCAGAGGTTCCAGTAGTAGTAGGAATTATAATCGTATGTCTTCCGCTCCACCTAGTATTGCTAGTGAACTTGAACAAGAATATGAATATGATAGGGGTGTGGGTATACATGATATGAATTATGAGGAATTTCAAAAAAATTACGTTATAGAAGAAAATAATGAATTAGAAGAAATGTTAATATTAATCTTGACGAATTTAATGATAATGATAATGATAATGGTAATGATAATGATAATGATAATGATAATAATAATAATGATAATAATAATACTAATACTAATACTAATACTAATAATAATAATAATAATAATAATATCAACGATAATGACAATGATAATGATAAGGATAATAATAATAATAATACTAATAATATTATTAATAATAATAATAATAATAATCAGAATCTCAACGCTCCATCCCCTCAATCTGTTAAATTTTGCTCGTAGACCTACTAGAAAAATTAGTGTTGTATGGAAATTTTTTAAAAATATATCGGGTAGTGAATTCGTTAAATGTATTATTTATAAGCAAGTATTTATGCACAAGAGCGGGGGAGGGTAATGCAGAGGAAACGAGTACATTGACTAAACATTGTAGAACTAAGCATAGCATAGAATGGGCCAAAACAAATGGTGTTAAAAAAGTCAGCCCAACCAAGGGTACAATAAATCCATAAACTAATAAATTAATGTAAAATTATAATAAAGCAAAGGACCGTCTAGAAATAGACAAAATTATAGTTGTAGGTTGTTTGCCGTTCCTTTTTTTTCTTCTGAGGCATTTGTTTTATACATACAAAGAATTTATAATCCAATGTTTGACGTCATCCTCAGAAGCACATGTAAGTCAGATGTTTTTAGGTTACATGGACATATTTTATTTACGTACTTATTTTTTAATCTTCCTTGTAGAGTTTCTTTAACATCCAATCTTGGTCCTGCTGTTATTAAAAATGATTATTTAACTGTTACATGTCAGTGGATAGATAGTAATTTTAAAATTTAAAAATGAATTTTAGCTTTTTCTATATGATGAAAAACCATAGGCATTATGCTGAATTTATTGCATACCCAATCACTAAAGTTGTTAACTATTATAATATAAATAGTAAAATTTTATGTGTAGCTTTTGATAATGCATCTAATAACACTGCCGCCATTGAAACATTAAAAGTATCACTTCGTCCACCGCTAAAAGATATTTTTCATATTAGGTGTATATGTCATATTTATAATTTAATTTTTAAGAACGGTCTTGCCTTTTTTGAACCTATTCTTGAAAAATTAAGACTTGTAGTAGGGTTTATTTAAGGTACAATAGAAGGATTAGGCTTAAAAAATTTAAAATAAAATGTGCACAATTTAATTTGAAACCTAGATTAATACCCAAAGAAGTAGAAACTAGGTAGAATTCAACATATTTATTTTTAAAAACTTTCTACAAATATAGGAAGCCCTGCTACCTTTAACAAATTTTGCCAAGCACCTGACCATATGTTACAGACCTCGGATTGGAATCTAACTAGGGAAGTAGAGATATTTTTAGAAACTTTTTACAATGCTACCAACGTA
>JBDJHY010262248.1:0-19976 GCA_039654485.1 Withania somnifera
ATAAACACCTTTGTCAAAACCATCGAATACATTCCAAGCTCTTAAATAAAACATATCTCTCCTATTCCCACAATGATCTCGAGCCCTGGCTAACTATACCAGAGGTGACATAAATGTCTAATGGCCCAAGGACACACATATATAGGAAGAACTTCAGATCTATCATAGCTCATCCAAACACCCTATACCCCAATGCTCGTACCTGATCAAGGAATACATATCACCACACTGGGCAGCTAACCACCCAACATAGACATTTCTTGTTAGGTATAACACCATCTCGTTAGGAAGTCACTGCCAACATAACTATGACCAGCTAAGTATGAGGTCACCGTGTAAGGTAGCAGAGTATCTAGTATAGTTTTACCCCGCTAAATATGGCCCATAGGCCACCCATTTCAAATCACATACTCAATATTTCAATTAGAACACAAATAATCAACCTATCTAAAGTGACTCTAAATCCACCAGCCTATTTTGGGGATAATTTCTAAGCTCTAATCACTGGTTTAATCCCTTCCACAACCTTACTATCTTCCAAAGTCTGCATATGACGATACACATCAAAATTGTTACTCTTCTCCCAGGCACAGAATAGTATAAAGTTAGTCTTAAGCACTCGGAAAGGGCAACACGTCCCCAATGTAAGTAACTAAGCTACAAGCAAGCTAAATAGGCTATAGGCTTTATAATTAAGCATATTGGGGAAAAAATAATCATATCATCCCTAACCTGGCGCTTTTCCATGCATAAACTATAAATACGCGCAATATGAACAAGATAGACCATAGCCTACCTGGATTCCAGCGATTTCCTTGAGAAGACTGTCAGAAATGCCTAAGGTCACATACGAAGCTTAGAATTATGAACAAATAGTAAAAATATAACCAGCAGGTCAATACGAGTAAAACAATACCCATATTGCTATATAGATAGAGGGGTCGAAGTGCCGTGTAAAATCAGTTTCATAATCCCTAATAGTCGGATACTTAAAATATTTATACCCACGCATAGACCATAACTCGTACATCATATAGCACACACTAGAGCTAATTTAATGGTAGAATCAAAATATATAAATCTTTGAAGTTTTATATTTAAATAAAACTTAGTAACGAAAGTAAAAATGAAAAATTACCTTGTAGAATTAGGCGTAGAACCCCTCGAATACAATTCTACGAACTAAGCACTTAAAAAAACTTATCAAAACTCAATTTTAGCTCTAATAAATAGAAGAACAATGAAATTTTTCATGTAAAAATGAACCAGGAAGCTGTATTTATAGACCTTTTAGGCCTTCATTGCGATCGCAATAGCGATAGGTCCCATATGATTGCGACCTGATTGCCTCAACCCACTATGATCAGGGCCTACCTCCATGCAATTGTAATGTCTTAGCCCCCATCTAGCCTCTAGTTCAGGAAATTAAAGTTCATAAAAAAATAGAGTCTAATTATGACACTCCATAAATGAAATCTTCATGCAACTGATATTCTGGACACAATAGAAACGTTGAGAGCGATATTTAGAATCATATGAACTAAATAAGTTCTTAAAAGTTATAATCAAAGAGAAATTACACCAAGAAAACCATTGGAAACCCAACCAAAAATCCCAACAAGTGACAAATGACTTGGGGAGGTTACAAGAATGCTCTAAATGCAAGGAATTTGTGAAAATATAAAAATGATCTCAAATGTCCTTGCACTATTAGAGGGTATTCATATTTTTATAGTGTATTATGATGCATGTCAGGTTGAACTCGGATGTGTTCTTATACAAAATGATAAGGTCATCTCATATGCCTCTAGAAAGCTCAAGATCTATAAGAAAAATTACCCAACTCATGACATGGAATAGATTGTTTTTCCTTGAAGATTTAGAGGCATTACCTTTATGGGGTTCATGTTGATGTCTTCACTTATCACTAGAGTCTGAAGTATGCTTTTAATCAGAATGAAATGTATATGTGTTAGAGGAGATGGATTGAGCTTTTAGAAGACTATAACATTACAATTCTGTACCATCAAGAGCTTTTAAAATACTATGACATTACCTACATACCAATATATTTAATATACTGATCGTGTTTCCTTTACATATTCTTACCATGTATATTTCAACATACAGGGTCAGTGGTCTCATGTCAATAGTTAGATAGCATCGAACTTATAGGTTGCAGCATTGGTGAGTCCTTATTTTTTAGGGACTCGTACTTTATAGTTTCTATCTAGTTTGGAATTTTTTTTATTCAGTTATAGCTTTTATTTAAGTTAGCTAAGTATTTGTCTCAGCAAGTCCTCATATGGTTAGTTTGGTAGTTTTCAGACATAGAATCAGTCTAATATCTAGTGTTTCTCCAATGTTGGCTATGATTTTGCATTTAGATATTTTTATGACTTATTCCAGTTAATCCATCTCATTATGCTATATCTTTGTCCATGCTTTATTCATTTCTTACGGTGTATACATGATTCAAGGGTTAGCTTAGGATCAGTTATGAATCCTGAGCCCCATGTTACGTCTAGGGGGTAGCCTTCGATTGTGAAAATAGTGTGCACTAGAACTTCATGTTTTTGATGTTAATGATTAAAATATCTAAGGATGGACTTGAACGTCTCCCCTGTTTGATACAAATTTTCCCCTCCTTCTATTTGAAGCTCAAGATCTCGCTTTGCTATCTTGCTGTGTCCCCAAATGGAAAGAATAAAATTAGAAACATCCTTGCAAGATTCTCACAAATAGTAATAAGCTTTAAGACTAAGTTTTTAACCACTTCTTTGCATGTCTTAAATGAGATAAAGGAAAGAGAGTCAGCCACAGATAATCGACTAACACCCCTAAAGGAATATAAGTATTACAAACTTCTAGAAATTTTTGGATATGCTGGTGTGGATCTTCATATGAGACTTCAGTAAATTGTCTACTCAATTGCAACATGTTTTGATTAATCTCACACCTACCTCCCAATACTTGTCTCTATGAACTCAAGGTCAGATTCCTTTTGAGTAGGATCGTCACTTAGAGAACAACCTTATGGCTTGGTCAGTTACTATCTCTGCATGCATAATATCTTAGTTTTTAAATTGCTTGATTTGTCAAGCATAAATCTGCCTAAGAACAACTTCATTCCTGATCTAACTAAATATTTATTTTGGTTCCGCAAGGGGGTCGACTACCACATCCTTGTATGCCAACATATTTTCAATTGATAGATTGTAACTTTAAAAATGATTTAAACTAAGAGAAACGAGAAATTGAAAAAATTCCTAAGTCGTTGCCACGATGCCAAAAAGTTGTTGAGATACAACAAAAATGCAACTGTACATTATCATGCAAGTAATATAGAGTAGGTTTTAGTCAAGATGTCATACCCCCAGGGACTTGTGATTATCTACTTCTAGTTAAATCTAATACCATAATACTAAACAAGTGTAAGGTAAAGAATGGAGAGTTTTAGGTTTTATTTACTTCTAAGTACAAAGATAAAGAATATAAAATAGGTAATCGTTTTAATCACTATTAGCAAAATACTCCATCTATATAGCTTTATATCTCAATCATGTGAAGTTTAAGATTTCCTTGACAAATTAGTCTAACCGGTTGCTGGTCTACAAGAATAATTATATGACTATTCTGAACCTATAATCATCTTTTCACTAGCAATTCTATGTCTATATTCCCATTATGAATAATTAAACATGCAAACAAAATGGTTTTTCCCATATTATAACTAAGTAAGGTGTTTTAAGCATATTTGTATCCTAGTTGCAAAGCAATTCTCTAAGTTTTGTTCAAGAAAAGATATTAATCCCTATATTCGTCATTCTATCTTATTGATTCTTCTTCTAGGTTCACAAAAATATTGATGGATTTCAATTGTGGCCAATTATAAAATACAAAAAGCAAGAAGATAGAAATAATAATATTGATAAACTAACTTCATCAATTTAATAGATCAATAAACCTGAATGCTTGTAGTTGTAATGTCTAAACAAGGATTTTAAGCCACTCATATCTCATCAATGAAACAAATTCTTATGTACTCATACAAAAATTTCTCCACTTGCTCCTTGCTAAAAGGTGACACACCCTGATAAACGTCCAAGAAGCTATATATATAGAAGTGAAGAAGAACTCATATTTATATTTGAACTCAAAATACTTCAATTCTAAATTTTTCCTATCGGGTGACGCTTGATATGTTGTGCCCCTCAATGAGCTATGTTGCCCAGGAATTTCTCTTCTCCTTTTGGATTTAGGGGAAAAGCTCCTACCATATCACCAATTTCATATTTCCTGGAATCTCATCTAAAGTTCTCTAAATCACTTAACCTTTCTCATTAGTGCAATTAAGTTGTTTTCCACCCTATTTTTCTTTACAAAATAACTAATCACATTGGTTAGCTCTCGTTTAAAAAATTACAGTCAAAAAACACAAATATAAGTGAATATCATCCACAAAAAGGGAAATAATGTGTGTAACATATGGCAATAGGAATACAAATACGTCTAAGATCATCTCGTATCCAAGCTAAGTTTAACGATAATTAAGCCATAACCTACCTTTAAGCCCAACTACAAGCTAACGATGAATTAAATAATGGCCCCCTTCTTAATGGCCTAAGAATCATTTCAATATATTTAAAATATATTGTTCACATTAATCCTAGTATTAGACCTCACAAAGAATCTTCAAAGACACTTCAAAAATCACCTTAATCCTAGTAGTAGACCTTATTTATAAAATTCTAAGAAAAAGACCTCCTGCAATTGAAAAACAAAGCATGCGTTAGAAAAATAAAATGATTTTTTTCATGTATCAAAATGCACTTCACCATTGTGATGCACAACCCAAACCTGACCTAGATTTACCTCTTTGTGACTGCAAGCGCCCAATCGAGATGGTCATGTATTAAACAATAGGTCATTTATCATATATAATAAGAAAACCACTACATGTGTAGCTGGTCCACCAAAACACTTGAAAAATTTGAATATATGCCTCAGAACTCATTCAAAAGCCCCTGAACACAAATCAATAGTGTAAATTGATTTTAAAATATGTTTCAAATCGAATGAAATCAAAGAAACACCCATATCAAGTCGTTTTGACCTAATGTTGATCCAAATTAACTCAAACATTAAGAGAAACTCAAAAATATAAATACATGATAAAAACTTCAATGAAGGCCTCAGTAATAAACCAAACCTTTTTCTATACCAAACAATAGCCCCAAAAGCCACGATAATTGAACAAAATATTTTTTAGACCAAATATTCCCTCAAAAAACTAAAGGAATAATTAGAATTTGAATCTAATTTCTCCGACCACAAATGTTGACCAAAGTCAAATCTTTCCTTTACAACTTTCAACTTTCCTTCTAACAACCCAAAACCTATTAAAGCACAGCAAAATATGAACAAAGGTCCAACCTATATAGAAATAATATTTCAGAGATAATGAAACTATCAAAATCCCATTTTGATCTCCTTATTATCAAAAGTTGACTTTGGTCAAACTCTCTCTATGTTTAAAACCTTTAGAATGGAAAAACTTGCAAATTTTCTAATCAAACGATATGATAACTGAACCAAAATACATTGTGAATGTAAAGGGTACTTGGGCTACACTAGATGATAAGATACCAACTTTTCCTAATCCTTAAAATAATCCGCTGACGACCCATCAGAAGGTTTTGGATTCATATCAAACCAAACCAAATATACTATCAGCTTGAAAATGGCATTTCAAACTTAATGAAATCAATGAAATAACTATCCAAGGTTGTTTCTTAAAAATGTTAAACGAGGTCAACCAATTATATTAGCAGCTCGTGAAAAATATAAATCAGCAATAGAAAGGGTAAAATAGTCATTTATTAAAGAATAAAAATCATGAATAGGGTTGTTGCACTTGAATTAAATTGGTTCTTTAAGAACAACATTTAAATATTAAAAGATATTTTCCTTCTTTCACCAATTAATAGCTGAATGAGAATACTCGAATGAGAACTTCCCTTAAAGAGGGAATGAATCTAGGGAAGAAGTCGCAAGGATAGATCTATTTCTCTACTAGCCGGGGACATGACTTCCAGTTGATAAACCTGTTCTTTCTCCATTTGATGTTCATATTTATATAAGATAAAATCAACAAATTTCAAAGTAACCTCTTTGATTAAAAGGATATAAATCAGTATAAAACTTATGTTTTCATTTGAAATATATTTAGTCTATCAAAATAGGTGGACAAGTCGGTTCTTTGATTATAAATATTTTATTAGTGAAGAAAGATAGGTTAAGGATCGTAGCTGAATTTCACCAATATTATAGAAATAAATCTTAAATATCTCATCAAAACTTATCGAATTAAAGTTTGATGCATTAAACGGAATCAAATTTTTAAATTTGAGATTAGATATATTCTTTCAATAATCAATTATTAAGTCAGGTAGTTGGACATTGAAAAATATTGAACCCCCACTTCTATATTTTATCCATTTTTTGGTAGAATTTCGTAGTTCATATTTATAGGATAAAAATTTTATATTTTCTCGTCTGATTGGAGATAGGTGAGAAATTTACAAGGTGATTAACTGAACCTCACTAGCAAAACGAAAATTTTGATCCTGAACTAGCTAAGTAACTTAGATCCTCCCAATTTTTATAGAAGTTTATTTAATTTTGTGAAACATTTCTAAAGTTCATATAAACACCTCAATTTTATTAAAAAGAATTTTTCTATGTTTCTTTGAGTACTAATGGAAAACAGTATCATGGACTTCTTCAAAAGACTAAAAATCTATAAATATGAATGTGAAAGAGGTGTTAGGAATATAAAGTATATATTTGACACCTTTGTCCTAAGAAAATAGTGAAGGTTTAGAACCCAACTATTCTTATGGGCTGACTATGAAAGAGCTCACCCATTTGGGAAAATTGTCACCAAGACACGCTTGAAAGAATCTAATGAAGTTAAGGAAAAATCTAAATTGTCATGGCCCAGAGTATGAGATCATGTGGACGTCTACTTTATTCTAACTAAATAGGAGAATTCTTATTACCTATCAATTATTAAGTCGAAATCTAGAAGCAACCCTTATAAATAATTCATTGTATTTAAAATTCATAAATCGATTTTAATATATTAAAAACTTGAAAAAAATTAAAAAAATAAATAAAAATCCTGCAAATGACCTAGTCTAGAAAACTACAAAAGCTCCTACAAGAATAACAACAGGAATATAAAATTCAAAAGTTTTGCCAGAGTGAAGCATAGAAGTCGAAGACTAATGTTCTTTTTACCAAACAAGAAATTCCAAGTAAATCTACAACACATAGATACCCCAAAATGGATGTAAAGAGAGTAGCATCAGTGTAAAATAGATGTATTAGTTAACATCATTAGCCGACTAGATTAATTCATAAAATATTACATATGAATAAAAAAATAGCAAACAACTAAAGAGATAATCTAATATCCACATTCCACACTATATGTTTCACTTCCTCAATAGATCTGAAATTACACTTTATTTTTCTTATCTCATCTAGACACTTGTAATTTAATTAAGCAATTGGGTTCACCGAAGATAAGTTGATAGTCACTAGAATAATTACTAACACTTAATATCATCGAGATTACACACCCTCATTATGACTCCTCATAAGTTTAACAATCATTAATTATTGCTCTCAAGTATTTTCACAATAGTTCAAAATCAAACCTAACAAGAAGGCACGATTGTATACACACCAAATCTTAGAAAGCAAGGAATCGAATAATGACTTAACCACTAATTGAAACTTATTCACCTAATCAAGTTATCTTAATAGAATAGGAAGCAAGAAGTATACAACCACATATAGTGACCACATCAAACAACAAGTATACAAGTACATCAGCACATAAACTAATTTTTCATATCCGCCAGGTGAATTGCCCATCTCCAGACACATCTAAGGTCATACGATCAAAGTCATTTATGTCATTTGATAGACATATCAAGTCATCACGAAATCTTACAATAATATAGCATCCATAACATAAGGATGTAATTAAATATATTTTGATCTCACAAATGTGTAATACCAAAACTCTCAAGTCACTCAATCTGTACATACATGTTAATGTACTTATTTCTATCCATTGGTCATGACCAGTATGGATGCACCACGATCCATGTAACCATTTGTAATAATTCCCATAAGACCATGAATCATATTGTAATGCCGAAAATTATTTTAAGTTGGCCATAAATCATATCAAAAAAATCTAAAACCATTTCCCATCGAGTCTTATAAATAGTATTACATTGTCCTAAACCATTTTCTATCTGATCTTATCAATCATATCACGTTGTTAGAACCATTTTACATTAGTTCTTATGAACCATATCACATGTTCATGTCCACTAAATAATTGCAAGATTATTCATGCAACCATTGACTAATCAAATAAATAGTCAATCACAGTTTATGCCTAAAAAAATAATTAAAATGCATACCAAATTCAAAACATCAAAGAGACTATGTATAGTCTAATTGACATAAATACCATGATTTCACTTATATTATTGAATAATAATTATCATGCCATACACTATTAAAATAAGTTTCTAATTGTATCATTTATATAGTTGTCACATTCATGAATACCACCTCATTTGTAATTTATTAAATTATTAATTTTTAATCGTGTTTCCTCTTAGGATATGTATGTTGTGACTCAACTTCACCACTCACATATGAACACAAGACTAATCTCCTCATGGTCAACACTACAATCCAAAACGCACACATGTAGACAGTTTCATAAACCTCACAATCCCTTCCAACTCAATTATCATTAATCCGGTTTGATAGTTTCATTAGCAAATAACCCTTTCACCACCTTCCATTCTTCTTATTCAAATTAAGAGCATATTGTGGTAAAAACATATACATAATAAAAGGAATTTACACATAAAATTATTAGTTTAGGTTTTATCCATCCAAATATCACGCCCAAAGGCATATACATTCTTTCAAATATCAATTATATAAAGTATATATGATTCACTAATCAAAGTATCACTCATTGAATCCGAACCTACCTCAATCAAAGAATCTAAAAGAAGCAAGCTAAATCACAGGAGATTTCCTTTTTCCTCAACATCTAAAATAAAAAGCATAAGAAGAATAAATCATCTACTTTTCAAAAAAAAAGTCTTTGTAAATTCAATCCACTAATTTTTACCATTATTCATGGTATTTCTGCTCCATATACCCACTCTATAATAGTTTTTATACTTAAGGTCCCATTTTCATTGAATTAAGGGTTCTAAATCATCATAAATCATGCTTAAGGAAAATGATATCATGTTAGAAACTATTTGTTTACACGCTAGATACAATCTATGGTAATTTTACCATTATTTGATGAACCTAGGGTTCTACCCTTAATTTTACAATCAAAATCTAGTGATTCATAAGCGAATAATTATTATACTCTTATAGAAGCTTAGGAGCATAGGCATCTATTTTATACAATACAATGACCTATAAAATCTAGGGTGTTAAAGGATTACTAGAAAAGGTTAATGGAATAACTTACCACACCAAAAAAACTCATCCTAGTCATGGAAAATTGCCTCTCTGAGCTTTTTGAATGAAACACTTGAGTTTTATGAATTAAAACTGGAGAAAGACCAATTTAAGTAAAAATATGTACACACTGGATGATATATCAGTCAACAAGCTAGTTCAACGGCACCACTATGGTAGTATAGGGCCTACTATGCTGGCCCTCTTATATTAAACATTGTTGATGTCTTTATCACACTGTATAAATGAACTTCAAGTCTAAATTGTGTACTATACTCAAGAGGAAGTGTCACAACCACCCTCAATGTCGATTTGCATTGTCAGTTTAAGAATCCTAGAGAAATTGGTTAATCTGTATTATCATCCAAGTGGAAGAAACCATGAATCATCCAGTTGAGCTTTGTTGATGATCTGTAGTTCTTTTGTTAGGAAGAGCTCAAGTCTGTAAGATCTTTGTATGCTTGTTTTCTTTAATTCTAAACATCACAACTTCTATAGTGGTAGTGTTGTGGTGGCAGAGTAGACCACTACAATGACCACGAGATATTGGGCACTTTAAAATTAAATCTACTCTATTTTCCACAACATAGTTTTAAACTTAGGACAACACAGGTTAATCATGTCATGGAAACTTCCCAAATTGGAGTTCTACTGACCCATTTTTAGTTCTCAAAGTTTCTAAAAGAAGTTATTACACTAAATTATCCATTAACAACTACTAATCCACCTCACATCATTACATGAAATAAAAATTACTGCTAAAGCTCACAATATGGATTTTTTTTAAAACTACTCATTCTTAGATTTCATCATTTTCTAACTTAGGAGAATTTCTAGTATGGTACTTAGGCCCTAATCAACAACATAACAATGGAACACGTCGTTAAAACAGAAACCAAATCTCATAATATTCTTCATAAATGAATAGTAATAAAAAAAGAGGGAAATGAATTAGCTAACGTCGGAAGTAGGTAAGGATACTTGTTACGTATGTCTGACTTAGTTTCTGAAGTGGCCTCCACAACAGAATGATTCTTTCACTTGACCTTCACAAACTCAAATTCATTAGATCTCAAATTACAGGAAACTCTATAAATGATAGTCATAAGTTCCTGTCTATAAGAGATGTTTTCTCCTACATTATCAACTCTCAAAAAATAACAAACTTACCACGCAAAAGCATTACCAGTAGAGACTGAGTTTAACATCGTTTAAGCCTAGCTTAGAAGTTTCATCCCAAGAATACTATTTATCCTTATAAACTTAATCATCTTCTTCAGGCTCTAATTCGAGAGTCGGTAGACTCGTAATTTATTGGAATACCTCCATATCAACAAATCAATGCAACATTCAAGCCTATCAATAAACCTAAGAGTTCTTAAGCCTTTCCTAACATAATGCAATGTCTACTAGCTATCATACTTTCTAATTCAACGATCATTCATGGTTCATACTTAGTGTCTAGAATTATGCATAGGAGGGGTAATGAAACATCTCAAATATTACACAGACTTGTGACTACTAGAAAGAGAAAATTTAAAAACTCTAGTCCATTGAATGTCCACAGAATCACAACGTGCAAGAAAATTCTCCTTCAAAACATCACTACTACTTAATCTATTTATTATACATCACTTGTCAAACTAAGTTCTGTTATTAAAATCATAAGGAATCTTAAATCCATAAAAACATTTACCACTTTTTTCATGAATCGAAGTCACCCTTTGGCATGGAAAGGCATCCTTGTCCACTAAGTTACCTTAGTAGCCTTGGATGGAGCCTTGATCCATGCAAATCTCTACTCACTAACACTCAATGAAAGAAATGTCAATAAATATCATAAATAAGTAATGGACCTCACATCAGCCAATAAAAAATAAATGAACAAATGGCAAACTCAGTATCTAAATAATAAACCATTTGACTGAGATTATATACTCGCAAACTACAGGACTGCTACAATAAGGTCTCTAACTATTCAAAAAAAAAGTAAAATAAAGAATTAATGTATAGCACTAGCTATACACAAAAATAAAGAATAAAAAAAATTCAATATCTTGGGCAGTCAGAATAATAAGAACTCGCCATATTACTAACTTTTAGGAATATAGATCCAATCCACCACAAGATTCTGGATGTCTAAAAGAATTTCCATGGTATAAGACATGCACACGGCACAAAATATGCATTATTATATTGAATGTACTAAATATGTGTGTAGGAAATAAACATTCTATACAATACACTAAATCATGGCTATGCAATACATGAACATATACAAAACACAAGTAAATTAAATATAATCCAGGTCCAACCATTAATAGTCAAAAGCCTCAACTGCAGGTTCTTAAGTGACTTAATGTATGATTATGAAGTCATAACATCTTTAACAAATATAAAAGATATTTTAATTAAAACTTTCTTTCAACACTAATCACCACAAATAGACACTAAATTAACCTTAGGAGGCTCTATAACTGACATACCTCAAGCACATGGCTACAAATTCTAACATATACCCCTATGATTAATAGGATCCCATCTTGTTGGGGTAAGTTTCATGTACTAACTCCTAGTGGATCCACTAATTCATGAACTAGCTATATCACATTCGGCAATTAACTAAGGATATGCCACACTGGGCCATAAACTTCCTATATTAGGCTACACAAATTATGGTAGAAGGTTTATGTCACTAAAAACCTCTCGGTGCTAATATAGATCTCGATAATGAATTGACTTTGTCACATAGGACCCATGAACTCATGAGCTTATTATTGTCTATATTGTATTTCTTACTTCATTAACATGCTCACATTGGCTGGCCCTTTAGTTCAGTACACTAATATTTTTTTCAATAGTTAGACTAACTCTGCATCAGTCTTAACTTTAGAAATCCAAAATCATTAATTTATAATCCATAAAAACCTAGACACACTTATAAACCATACTATTGACCTTAAAATTGAGCAAAACATGAGCCTGACAATTAATCCTAACACTACTAGATAAAATTATGAACAATCCATATAAGTTTTTATGTAAGGACCCATAACCATAATGTTTATTAGAGAAACATAATCATAGTCATACTTCAAGAAATAAACTTATACATTTCCAATTTATAATGTCATGAAATGACATTGTAATGGTGATTATGATCAAGAGTACACTGAAACACAATTCAATCAAATCAAAAGATTTAGGGTTTTACCCTAAAATTGTATGTTCTTATCATGATTCAAAACGATGGAGAAAATTGGGTACATCTGTGAAATAAAATCTTTCCCACAACCTAGAACCTAAACCTTGAATAAATTCTTGGTTGAATTAAAGGAGAAACCGTAGCATTTTCTGGAACCTTAGTGAGAAAAACTTTAATAACCTTATAATTAATCTAAATAGATGAATAATGAATAGAATATGGAGTTTATGGTATATATACTACAAAATTTTGAGACTAATATGTCATGGCATTGTAAATGGATGGGCCAGGGAAATTATAGAACTACCTTTCATTAACTAACTTGGAAACTGTCAGCTTCAGGAAAATACCATGAGTCGAACCAACCCCTCATTGGAAGCCACTCCATGAATCATTGCTTCAGTCATGGGGTTGATTTGGTTACTAGAAAGTGCACCTCAATCAACGAGTACACACTAGAAGTCATTGTATACCACTTCACGGCTAGTTGGTTATCCTGCATTTGGAAGAAGAAGTATGAAAGTAGGAGATTGATAAAAGAACCTGGCCGAAGTTAGTCTTGTGTCAGTGAAATTGTGGGAACTAGAATGATAAAAAACATCCTATTGGAAATTATATGACTCAACGAAATGACTCATAATCTAGAATATTATAATTTATGGTCCCAATTCCTGGCAGCGTTGGAACTTGAAAATACCTTATATCACCCACTGAGTTGATAGCACGAGTCATCATGTTACACCTTACGGGTCATGGTCAAACTTGTTGCCACCTGGAAATAATTTTTTATTTCTTGAAGGTGTAAACTTTGTTTAAAATCTTAAATCAATTATGTATTATTAAAATATCTCCCCCGAAATATCATTTGTCCTCGTATGAAGGCTACAACAAGAAAAAAAGAAACTTAACTGTTGATACTAACTAAAAGACTGTAATAGACATCGACAAGGTACTCAATGACTTGATTTAGCCAAACTAACAATATATAGGCTACAAAATCAATTGACTAAAATTCATTCTACAATAACTGACCTTAACTACCATAAACTCATTAAATAATGCATGAATATACTCAATGGGACTCATACAATGCTACATGCTCATAAACGGACAAGGAAAAAACTTAGTAGAGAGTTATTACCTAAAACTGAAGTGGACCTAGAAGAAAATACGTTCAAATATCTACTTTTCATATCATCTATTGCCTCCCACATAGCTTCCTCAACCGACTGGTTCCTCCAAAGAACCTTACAAAAGTTATCACTTTATTCCTTAATATGTGATCCTATCTGTCATGGATCTAAACTTGGAACTCCTCATAGGACAAGCTATCTCATATGCTGATATCCTCAACTAGATCATCCAAGGATACATCACCCATGTACTTCCTCAATAAGGACACATACAAACAAGGTAAACCATTGCTAACTCTTCTGGAAGATCTAACTTACAAGAAATATTGTCTACCCTCCTGAAAATCTAATATTGCCTAAAATAGTTTTGACTCAACTTTCCTTTATTACCAAAATTCATGACTTCCTTCATAGAGACACCTTCAAAAATACCTAGTCACCCTCGTTGAACTCTAGATCTCTTCTTCTCACATATGTATAAGATTTTTATCTTCTCTAAGTTATCTTTGATATCTCTCCGTTGATCTGAACTTTCTTCATTGCACTATAAATAATATCTTGTGCTAGCTTAGCTTCATAACCTATGTCAAACCAACCAACCAGAGACTTATATCTCATCCCATGTGAAGCATCAAAAAGGGTCATCTGGATACTAGAGTAATAGCTATTGTTCAATGCAAACTTAATCAATGAAAAATGCTCAACCCAAGTATCCTTGAAATGAATGCACACACTGTCAGCATATCTCAAATATTTCTCTTAGCCTGAGCATTTTTCTATGGATGAAAAGCCATTTTCTAGTGAACCCGGGTACCGATCTACTATGAAAAGATCTCAAAAATTGAGATGCAAATTGTGTACTTAGGTCTAAAATAATAGTAAAATTTACCCCATGCATCTTGAGAATCTATTGCAAATCAATCCTACCATACTTCTTGGCTTAACAGGTGGTATAAATAGGTAAGATGTGAGCTGAGTTACTCATTCATTCTTCAATCATCCTTATAGAGATTCCATATTAGTCTCTTCCCACTTCCATGCTAGAAGACAAAAAATTAGTAGCTCTTTATCTGGTCTTTGATGCTCTTCCTTCACTTGATAACAATTAGGATGCTTAGCCGCAAACTTGACTATGTCCTTCTTCATACCGTTCCACGATTACCCCTCTCTCAAATCTATATAAATCTATGTATCCCCAGGGTGAGCAGATTACCCGGAACTGTGAGCCTCTAACAGGATCTTGTCTCTCAACTCACCAACAACTTAAAGAAAAAGGAGATCTTGGTAACAAATAATACCATATCCCCTTTGGATAAAACCTGAACTTTCTATTTCTAAACTGCACACTTCATCTGAACTAACACTGGATCACTATCTTTCTTCTCTTTTTCCACCATTAGAAAAGATGACTCAAATTCATTCGACACTATCAATAATGCCATATTTGGCACCAATAAATCTAACTCAAAGGTGTGAAATTCTATACCTCTTTGTCCAACTCTCTCTTACTCTCATCAACATACAAAAAACTACCTAAGGTCGATCAACTAAGGGAATCAGCCACTACATTGGCCTTTCCTGGATGGGTCATAATACTCATACCCTAGTCCATTAGAAACTCTAACCACACTCTCGGATGAAGTTTCAAATTTTTTTTTCTCAAATACGTACTGAAGACTCATATGGTCATTGAAGACATCTGCATGTGCACCACACAAGTAGTGCCTTTATAACTTCTAATAAAACAACACAAATGCCAACTCAATACTATGCATGGGAGAATTCTTATACTAAACCTTAAGTTATCTAGATGCATAAGCCACCACCTTACCAGCTTCATCATAATACTACCTAGACCAACCCGGGAAGCATCACAATACACCACAAAAACCTCAGAAACCTCATGTAAAGTCAAAAGTGATAATGAAGTCTACCTAGTTTAAAACACTTGAGAACTCTTCTCACAAGCATCTGACCACTCAAACTTCACTTTCTTCTAAGTCAAACGGGTCAAAGGAGTGTCTATGGAGGAAAATTCCTAAAATAACCAATAGTATTACCCAACTAGAATATAAAGAGCTATGGATATTTGATAGAGAGGCCAGTCTAGGAAAATTTTAAATAGAGTCAATTTTCTTAGGATCCATTCGAATATTTTTAGTGGAAATGATATGACAAAAGAAGGAACCTAACTAGATATAAAACACACACTTAGAAAATTTATCATAAACTTGATGCTCTATAAGGATCTAAAGTACAATCAAATATACTATGCATGATCATCATCACTTATGGAGTAAACTAGAATATCTTTAATATAGACAATCACAAGCAGGTCCAAGTATGTCTTTGACACCCTATTCATGAGGTCCATGAAACCTACAGGAGAAATATTCAAAAAAAATATATGACCATGAACTCAAAGTGTAAATAATAGGTTCTACATTAAGTCTTTAGAATATCAACCTCCCAAACCTTAAGCTGATTATAGCTAGAACGGAGATCAATTTTTGAGAAGTGACTAGCACCTTGAAGTTGATCAAATAAGTCCCACATCCTAGGAATGGGATACCTATTTTTTATTATGACTTTATTTAGATGATTGTAACTAATACATATACAAAGGAAATTGTCTTTCTTTCACACGAACAAGATAGGGACACCCTAGGGAGAGACATTAGGATGGATAAAACCCTTGCCTATTAGGTCTACTAATTAATCCTTCTATTTTCTATGTGTAGTTGGTTCCATTTTGTATGTCTGAATAAAAATTGGTTGAGTTCCCAAAATGAGGTCAATATCCAAGCCCATTTTACTGTGAGGAGGGATTCTAAGTAACTCTTTAGGAAACACATCCACAAAGTTCCTTATAACTTGAGCCCACTAAATATCTAGATACTTGAGTTTAGAATCCTTAACCCAAACAAAGTGGTAGATACATCCTATAGAGATCATTTTTAAGGCTATATTTGAAGTCAACTGTCACGACCCGATTTCTCGGATCATGATGGCACCTACTATACCATCAGTAGGAGAACCAAACCCCATAGTTCGTAGCCGAAGTAGAGGACTACTATAATTCATGTGGAAGAATATGTAAATAAATAGTAAAGAAATAAGGAATTACGGGATACACCCAAGACCGGATGTCAATGTCAAACAAACCACTAGTATAGAACAACAACGGTAGAAAATATACAATATCCAAAGGTCTCCGAAAAACAATGGAGATAATCAAAATATAAAGCTAAAGAGAAACAAGATCAAGCTGCACGCCAAGCTCACCCTGAAACTCTGGTCTGAGGAGAAACGAATGATCAGCGAGCTGAATCACGAACGAGGACCTATACTAGGATCTGCACAAGTGCAAGTGTAGTATGAGTAAAAGCCGCCGAAGCAACCTGTATTCAGTAGGTTTTGAGGCCCACTGAACACACAACAAAGCTAACTGCAGTAAATAGAGGAATAACAAGGAAAGTAGTCATGGAAGCAAATAGGACATATCAGGAAACTAGGAGTTCAATACAAATCAATGCCACATAAACAGATACTGCTAGCTATTCACATAACAGGACCACCTATACCGGATTAGAATAATTCGGTGTCCTTCTAACAACATATTTGAAAGTATAACCAATAAATAGGAATCAAGAAAGATAATGATCGAATGTGGTCAGTATACCGGTAACCTCAAGTGAAATGATAATTGAATGAACAGAAGAAACAAGCACAAATTCCCACATAATATGAAACCCCAATTAATCATAAGAATTAATAAAATAGTAAAATAAAGAATAAAATAAAGCAATTAAATACTAAAAAGTCCCCCATAAGAAGCATAGCGTACATACAAAACATGGTCACCCATAGGCATCCCATACTACAAGGGATACACTGAAGAAAACAAGTGCGTAAAAGTAACAAACATATGGTCGTCAGAGAAACCTCACATCCCCAGGTAAGAACTAGAAGCCGGTATCATGTGCCACAAATCATAACCATAACCCGGCATCACATGCCAACCATCACAACTAAGGCGATCCTTCACCAATAGTAATCCAAAATCATCAATATGGTAGTATCACCTATGGTCCTCAATATCATCATCAACCTCTGTGTGTCAAAATATGTACTGACTTTCATATTTGAGATGGTCTCAAGTCCCAGCGCTGTACTCACTACCATATCAAAGACGGTCTCAAGTCCCAATGTTGTACTCACTGCCGTATCTAAGACGGTCTCAAGTCCCAGTGCTGTACTCACTGCCACTGCAGTATCAAAGACGGTCTCAAGTGCTAATATTTAGTAATAAAAATATGTATGTGATTAAGTCCCGGTGCCAAGGATGATTCATGGACTAAAACAAGTAAAAGTAGTATAACAGGTGCTTGATACTATGCTAAGGCTAAATCAGTGAAATCATTACTCATTTTATTATTTTAAATCACCATTTATACCCATATCTATCATGAAGTATCATCATCATATCATAAATCTCAACATTAGACCTCAAGGCTTACATATCAAGCGGTGATACTACCCAGCCCTAATACACTCTCATCGGAGCCATAGCTCGGTCTCTCCATGTCATGAATACACAGAGAAGAAGTAGCATATAAACAAAATCCACGTAGATATCATGCTATAATCACAACCTATGCCCTACACAGGCAACTGAATAAATACAAAAATCTCGGTCCGGTTTCTAACAGGTATCAACATAACCATATCAACAATCAACGAACAAAATAAAGGTACAGGGATACTACCCAACTTAGCTACCCATCCCAAGGAAGCTATTCAGTACAACTAGTAAAGCCGTAAACCCGGAATTAGCCCACGAAAACCTACCTGTCGTTCGACGACAAAACTTGCAAAAATGCACAAATTGCACTCTAAATGATATCAAACGAGCTCCAATCGATTTGAAACTTATGCCAATAAATTCTATACGTTAATACGAGTCTAACGACGTAATTTATTCTAAAATCTGGACTAGGCCCAAAATCGGGCCCTAAATTGGCCGAAAACGGGTCTGCGGGGCCCGCTTACCAAAACTGAAAATAAATTTAAGCACGGCGTTCCCAACCCTTCCAGGAACTCATGGACCAAATTTGAGCATAATCCGAGCTCTGGAAGGGCTCCAAAACAGCCCGCAAAGAATCGCTCAAAAAGGGGTTAAAGGCTCCCCTTTTCTTTACGAATTTGCCAAAGGAAATTCAGCATATAATTGTTATTATGAACAATGTATACACAATTAATTGAATAATTTCATGAATATATAAGTATATAAATATAGTTCCATCATTTCCAACGCTTGAAAGTAGTAATGGTGGAAACTAAAAATTCAAGGGTAGAGACGGAAGAAAACTTACCTAAAAACGTTGAAGAATCAAAGAACAACGATCCCAAAATTTATCGATCTTAAAAATCTGGTTGGGAAGACCTTTTCACTCGCAAAACTGATTTGGGGAAGATATTTTGATGAAATGGGGAAAAAAGGGTGCTTTATACCCTTTAATAGAGTGTTGTTGGGTGGATCAAGGCCCAAGAGGGTCTTTGGGCCTAAATATGAAAATTATGAAAAAGCTGAAAATAAAACCAAGTATGGAAGTCAGCTATATGGGAGGAGGGTCTCCATCCAGGACAAAAATACCCTATACGGTGACTAGGAGGAGGAAAGAGAGGACGTCGAGGCGAGTCCGGAGAAGTCTTTGCCTCATTGGGCTTTTTGGGGGCCCGGGGGTGGTATCTAGGGTGGTATTTGGGGTTCAGGGTGGTGTTCGGGGTGGTATCCGAGTCAACTGCAGGTTTTGCTGCAGAATTTCTTAAATTTCAAATAGAGTCTCGGAATTGAAACGGAGTCCAAATTTGAATAAAAATATATGTTTTCTGAGTGGAAAACATATTTCGGACTCAATAGAATCGATAAAAATGGAATAGGAGGTCATTTACATCTAGAAAAACCAGATACACCAGAAACCAAAAGGAGCATTTCTCCGCCAACACCTCAAATTCACAACGACACGTAAGAAAATTAAACCAACACCTCC
>JBDJHY010262267.1:0-10483 GCA_039654485.1 Withania somnifera
GTGAAATGAAAAAAATTCAACCTCTCGTATAATGAATGCACAACACATTAGCAAGTATATATATAATCATGTAATAATAACTACCTATGCCTTGCACAGGTATCTATGGACAACTCCTAAGTCACAAGCACCATAAATATCTGGATGCCAAAATATATATCAGACCTTTAAGTGGATGAGGGAAAGGTACAAGGTTACTATAACAACCTAGCTACCCAATCCATATATGCTATTTAGTATAATTATTAAAGCTATAAGCCCAGAAATAGCCCTACGGAGCCTACTTGTGGTCAGACAATAAAGCGTTAAAAGCTCACGAATATTACTCCGACTGATATCAAACAAACTCCAATTTTTTTAAAACTTGGAAAATAATATTCCATATATTAATAAGAGTCTAACGGTATAAATTATGCTATGTTCCGGACTGGGCCTAAAATTGAGCCTAAAATGGTCCTGTAGGGCCTTCTTGTCGGAATTGAAAATAAACTTCTCCATGAGTTTCCAAACATTACAAGGAAATCATGCTCCAAAATTGAGCACAATTTTAGTAAGGGAAGACCCTTGAACATTCCAGAGAAGATTGAGTATATAAAAAGGGCTAAAGATTCGACCTTTATGAATTTGTACGTTGAATTTGGAAAAAGAAACGTTACTACGATGTATAATAACCCTAAAGAGAAAAGAATTACCATATAACTTCAGATATCATTGAAGGAATCAAGAAATCATGAATACAACATTAATGTAGGAAAACTCTAATTATCATGAAATTTAACAGATAAAATCACTTACCGAAGGTGAGGATGACGTATGAGATCTTCAACTAACTTTTCTATGGAGTTTGGGGAAGTTTCCAAGATAATTTGCACAAAAATTAGATGAGGGGGAAATTTTGGAAATAATACCCAAAAATGGATGAAAATTAAAGAAAAATACCCTCTGTATGGAGTTATCGAACCAAAAGTGCTGATAAATCGGCAACCCTGACACTAGCAGGCACCGATTTATTGGTCCCTGTCAATAAATCGGTCAAAGCTGCACAAGTCAAACACAACAAATTTTTGAAATTTCAACCAGGATTTTCGTATGGAAATGGAGTCCAAAATTGATAGACTAAATCAGTTTTTTATGCGAAAAATACATTCTAGACTCAAAGGAATTGATAAAATTAACATCGAATGTCATTTGAGCAAAAATGACCCCTAACCAAGACCTATCCAAAACTCGAAAATTTCTAACTTTCCACATAACAACTCAAATTGAGCACAAACACCTTGGAAAACATATTAAGGGGTCAAAATCGCCTAAATTCACCATTCCAGAGCTGATGGGAGTGTCATAATTCTGATCTAATCTTTTGCACACCAAAACACCACCCAAGTTCCACATTAGCCTTAAACTAAACTAAAATCCACAAATGAGCATAAATTGCAAACGAAAACTCCAAAACACAAACTTAAGGTCAATTCGGACTTTGTTTGGTTATTCCTAAGCTAACAGAACTGTCGAAATTTAATATCGAGCTTGTCTTGAAGGAAAGTTGACTTTGGTCAATGAGTACTTAGTTTTAGGCTCTAAAACAGGCAATTTGAAATATTTCTCAGCCAAGCCGTCGGCGAACCAAACTACTCATCCCAACAAGTCATAAATGACTTGGGGAAACTACTGAAATGCTCTATAATGAAAAACATTATGTATTTCTCATAAATGACTGTGAGGGTCATTACAACATCCACTACTAAAAGGACATTCATCCTGGAAATTCAAGTAAAAGAAGGAAATAAACAGAAAGAGAAAGTACCTGATGCCTCAAACAACTGTGGATACTTCTTCCACATATCACTCTCGATCTCCTAAGTAGCTTCCTCCATCGGACGGTGCCTCCACTGTACCGTAATAACTAGAATCTCCCTGGACCTCAACTTTCTAACATCTTTAGCCAAAATTTTTGCAAGATCCTCAACGAAGGGAAAATTTCCATCCAAATACACTGAATCCTCCAAATGACATGAGACTCATCGAAATATGCTTCCGCAATATCAAAACATGAAACACAGGATCAACAGATAAAAGCATAGAATGTAGGACCAATCTATAAGCAACATCACCAACCCTCTCCAAGATCATATCCGAGGCTAAGCTTTCACCGTCTACCAAATCTCATCACACCGTGCATAGGAGATACCCGCAAACACACTCTATCACCAACTCCAAACTCTAAGGCATGAAGCCGATGATCAGCATAACTCTTATGCCTACTCTTTGCTTCCCTCAATCTATCTTAAACCAATTAAACCTGATCAAGTGAATCATGCAAAAAATATGAAGAATAGACTCGAGCCTCAAAACCATCAAACCAACAAATAGGAAATCTACACCGCCTATCGTACAATGCCTCAAATAGTGCCATTTCAATACTCGAGTGATAACTATTATTATAAGAAAAATCAGCCAACGGTAGATGCTGATCACAAATACCACCAAAGTCTATCACACAAGCCCTCAATATATCCTCTAACACCTAAATAGTCAGCTCATAATGACTGTCATTCTGCAGATGAAATATCGTACTCAAATAAACCTCGGTGCCCAAGTCCTGTTGAACAAATCTCCAAAACTATGAAGTAAATTGGGTGCCTCTGTTAGAATGAATGACACAGGAACACTGTGTAATCAAACAACCTTACGAATGTAGATTTGAGCCAAATGCTCAGAATTATATAAGGAGTGGGTAAGAATGGAGTGAGCTGACTTGGTCAGCCGGTCAAAATGACCTAAAAAGTGTAATAACCTCTACTAGTCTGCGGTAGACTAGAAACAAAGTCCATAGTTATCGTCTCCCACTTCCAAGATGGAATAAAGAGTCTCTGCACAAACCACCTAGTTGCCAATGCTAATACTTAACCTTCTGATAGTTTAAAAACATAGAAACATATTATGAAATATTCCTTTTCATCCTATTCCACTAATACAACTATCTCAAATTATGATATATCTTGGTTGAACCAATATGAATAGAATACCTAAAATTGTGAGCCTCACGCAAGATCAACTGTACCAAGTCATCAACCTGAGGAACACAAATGCGAATATCATGAACGTATGTTAAATATGCAAAACACCCTCTCCCTACTAACCTCCTAGCCCAAAGGCAAACTAAACCCTGTCAGTGTGCGACTACTAAAACCCTGTCACACAATTGGAGATGAACCAGGTACTGCTAAGGTAACGGTCTTGGCATCAAAATCCAAAACCGTATGGTAGGGGGACAACTAATCCATTCCCAATATAACATCAAAGTCAACCATGTCTAAAAGCATTAAGTTAGCCCAAGTGTCTAATCTACTAATAGAAATCATACACGATCGGATCACCCAACCCACTACTAAAGAATCCCTACAAGGGTAGCAATAAGCATAGATACAGCTAACATATCACTAGGAAACCCCAAACTGGGTGCAAAATTAGGTGACACATACGAGCAAGTAGACCCATGGTTAAATAAGGCTGATGCAGGTATAGAACACATAAATCAAACCTTTAATAACAGCATCCGAGGCTAAAGCCTCAGGTCTAGCAGAAACAACGTATAACCTATGATCACCACCATGATAACCACTACCGCGACTATCGCCCCTACCACACTAGTCACCACCACGATAACCACCCAGTGCCTCACCTCTAGTTGGCAGAGGCACTGATCTCAATGGTTGTGCATACAGAGAAGTAGGTTGAATAATGCCCCTATGAGGAAAAGCCCTAGCATAATGGCCCATAAGGACATACTCAAAACATATACCAGATGGCCCACTCTATTGGGATCCTCTACCAAAACCCATTTAACTACCATGCTGTGATGTTCCACATCCTCACATATACTATGAAGGAGATGGAGATGAAACCTGCAATGATTCCTACACCGGCCTACTAGACTGACCCTATGTATGGTGAAACCGACCACGACCCCTAGAACAGGACCCACTATAACATTCCTAATGTCTTTGCCTCTTCTCGTTGTGCTGACTTGACTTACGATAAAGGGATTCCATAGAGTTAGAGTAATCAACCACCGCCTAAAATGGATGACCACCGGATACTAGAAATGTTATAGACTCGCGGAGTCTATCTCTCAAACCATATACAAACCTACAGACTTTCTTCACCTCTGTATGAATGAAATCCACACTATACACTAACAGCTGATGGAACCGGGCCTTATACTCTACTACAGACATCGCTCCCAACTCAAGTTTCCTGAACTCCTCTCACAGTCTCTCTTGCTTGGCCCTAGAAACAAATTTCTTCATAAAGACACATAAAACTCAGCCCAAGTTGACTAGGGAGAACCTGATGGTCTGCAAACCATACAAGATCTCCACCACTGTTTAGCTGTACCACATATTTGATATGTAGTAAAATATACACCATGGATCTTTAACACCCCCATATTGGTAAACCTCTCCTCATACTTGAAAATAAACTCAAGGGCATCCTCTCCTGGAACTCTAGTGAATCTAGGGGATCCAATCTCAGGAATCTGGTCAGAAGCTTCTGCTCTGAATCTATCATGGTTGTTTTCTGCTCAACTACAAGAGGAACAATCGGTATTGGACGAATTTGAGCAGGTGTAGTAATATCTGCTAGAATAATATGTGGAACTGGATGCACGATAGGGGACTATAGTTATAGGTTGTGGTGCTGGATTTCCCATCGGTAAGGGGACCACAATAGGCACTAAGTAACTGCCATAAATTTTACAAATGTACGGAGACGGTGTTGCAACGAGTGCTAGAAAAGGTGCTGCCAAAGCCGCTATAGTTAGTGCTGCAAGCATAGATGGAGCCTCAAAAGTAGTGGCAGGAGTAGGTACTTCCGCAAGTGCTCTGGATGTCTTCCTTACTGCCGATGAACGTGTACGAGACATCTACAAAAGAGTAATGATAATACGTGAGAATTTTTAAGAAACCATCAAGGTTGTACACACGATATAGGATTCAAAAGAATGAGTTATTTTCCTAAATGTCACTATAGCCTCCAAAAGATAAGCAACAGATGTCTCTGCGCCAATCCGCAAGACTCTACTAGACATTGGTTCTATACACTGACACCGAAGAGCCTAAGGCTCAGATACCAGTTTTTCACAACCTAATTTCTTGGATCAAGATGGCACCTACTATACCACCAGTAGGAGAAGCAACCCCGCAGTCTAATTCCAAAGTGGAGGACTACTATATCAAATATGGAAGGCACAAGTAGGATAAAAAGTAGATGAATAAAGCAGAAGTAAAAGATTAAACAATTCCCAAAACCTGGTATTAGTGCAATACAAAATATCTAATTATAGAAAAAAGGAATCAATTGTCTAATACAAATGTATCTCCAAAAACACATGGAGATCAAAATCAATGTTGAAGAGAAACAGGAAAATCTGGACACGAAGCTCACCCTAAGTCTCTGAAATCAAATGAATCTACATGAATAGCGATCTGTGAATCAACGTCGGGCATCTGTACTTTGATCTACACATGGGCAAGTAAAGTATGTGTACAAGATGTTGAAGTAACAAATACCTAGTAGATTTTAACGGCCTACTCAGCATATAATAATAACAAATATAGTAAATAATGGAAGGCAATAAATATGTTCACTGAAAAAAAATAGTACATCAAGGAAGCTAGCTACTCAAATAAGGATCACCAACAAGTAGAACATGTATCGCAAGCTAATCACATAACAGGATCTCAGGTAATGAAGGAAAACATACCCGGAATCCATGCAATAGTATATATGAATAATAACAACAATAATGAGTCAAAAGAAGACAGGACGAGAACATAGATGGTATACCGGTAACCTCAAGTAAAATAGGAAAGACTAATAAGATGATATGATGCATAATAATCTATATAAGCAGTAAGTATGAAAGTAATACTACAATAACTAAGAAGTAAAGCAACAATATAATAAATAAATAAAACACAAAATTCATGCTCACCCTAGGCCTTACATCTCCTCCAGGATACACTAAAGAAGACAAGTACAGAAAAGTAAATATACTCACATGAAGTAACCAGTCCTGTGTACGTTTCTCCTCTAGTACCCATAGTTCCAGTAGGCAGAATCTATTGAAGGATACCATCAATTTTTCTGGTATATCTCTCCTCTATCCTATACCCCCCTTCATGTCGTTGCAGCCCAGAAGCAAGGTCCATGGAGGTACGCTCACAACATATAATCTCCAACATCATCATAACCTCACACCCCAACTTATAGAGCCTCAAGGGTCTCATAGTCTGGCAACCTATGCTTCATATCAATAATATCATCAAGCCATACTCGGTAAGTCATGGTGTACAATGCCTCAATATAACAGTATCACCAATACCCTCAATAGATCAACTATCATTAAGTCTCCATAACCAGTGAGTGTGATAAGTATCTAAAAAGTTGTACTCACTGTCGTACGATGACGGACTCAAGTACCAATAGTTGTACTCACTATCGAACTGAGTCGGTCTCAAGTCCCGCTATTAATTAGTCAAATAGGGGTGCTCGATACAATGTCGAGTCAAAAACAGCTAAAAGGTCATTTACTTATATTATTATTGGAATATTCTAATTTCTTAATTTATAATACTATCCATCATAATTATTAAAATCAGTCTCTAGCCTTCACGACTCAATAATCCCGTGGTGATACTGGGCCATCCCCAATGCACTCTCATCAGAGTCAAAGTCTCAACCTATCGTATAATTAATGCACAACACATTAGCAAGTATATATATAATCATGTAATAACAACTACTTACACCCTTCACAGGTACTATGGAAAACTCTTACATCACAGGCAGCATCTAAATTCGGATGCCAAAAAATATATATCAAACATGTAAGTGGATGAAAGAACAGTACAAGGTTACTATAATAACCTAGCTACCCAACTTAGCTATTTAGTATAATTATTAAAGCTATAAGCGCAGAGATATCCCCACGGAGCCTACCTATCATCGGAAGATAAAGCGCTGCAAGCTCACAAATATTACTCAAACTAATATCAAACAATCTCCAATTTCTTTGAAACTTGAAAAATAATATTTCACATATCAATACGAGTCTAACGATATAAATTATGCTAAGTTTCAGACTGGGCCTAAAATTGATCCTAAATTAGGCCTGTAGGGCCCGCTTATCATAACTGAAAATAAACTTCTCCACGGGATTCCAACATTACAAAAAAACCGTGCTCCAAAATTAAGCACAATTTGAGTAAGGTAAGAGCCTTGAACATCTCGGAGAAGATTGAGCACAAAAAAGGGCTAAAGATTCGACCTTTATGAATTTGTACGTTGAATTCAAAAAAAGAAATGTTACTACGTTGTATAATAACCCTAAAGAGCAAGTAATTACCACATAAATTTAGATATAATTGAAGGAATCAAGAAATCTTGACTAGGACATTAATGTAGGAAAACTGTAATTATTATGAAATTTAACGGATAAAATCACTTACTGAAGGTAAGGGTGACGTATGAGATCTTCAAGTAACTTTTTTTATGGAGTTTGGGGAAGCTTCCAAGTCAATTCAACAAAAATTAGGTAGAAAATAAGGGGAAAAGTTGTGGAAATAATACCCCAAAATGGGTGAAAACTAAAGAAAAATACCCTCAGGTGCCGATTTATCAGACAAAAAGTGCCGATAAATCAGAACCCGGGACACTACCACCCACCGATTTATTGGACAATTGGAAAATTTATTGGCATATGCCGATTTATCGGTCAATTAGTCTAATTTATTAGCCTGTTTGATTTATCGAACTGTCTGATTTACTAACAATATGTCTGATTATCGGTCGTTGCCGATAAATTGGTACTTTGTCCAATAAATCAATCAAAGTTGCACCAGTCAAAGACAACAATTTTTGAAATTTCAATCGTGGTTTCAAAATTGAAACAGAGTCCATATTTGTCAAATTAAATATGTATTTTATGTGAAACATACATTACGGACTCAATTAAATTGATGAAATTGACATCGAAGGTCATTAGAGTGAAAATGACTCCCAACCAAGACTTAGCCAAAACTAGAAAATTTCTAACTTTTCACATAACAACTAAAATCGAGCACAAATACCTTGGGAAGTGTACCAAGGGGAAAACTTGCCTAAAATCACCATTCCGGAGCTGATGGAAGCATCTAAATTTTGATTCGATTTTTCGAATACCAAAACACCACCCAAGATCCACAATAGGCCTTAAACTTAATTAAAATCCACAAATGAGCATAAATTGCAAATGAAAATTCCAAAACACAAACTTACGATTAATCTTCACTTTGATTGGCATTCCGGAGCTAACAAAACTTTGGAAATTTAATTCCGAGCTTGTCTTGAAGAAAAGTTGACTTTGGTAAACAAGTACTTAGCTTTAGGCTCTAAAATAGGCAATTTGAGATATTTTCAACCAAGCAGCCAGAGAACCGAACTACCGGTCCCAGCAAGTCATAATTGACTCGGTACGACTACTAAAATGCTCTAGAATGCAAAATATCACGTATTTCTCATTAATGACCATGAGGGTTATTACATCTTCCTTTCTCTATACTACTCCACCAGTCTCTTCATTAGATGAATAGCTTTAGTAGTCGAGCATCTTGATATGAATCCAAACTAATTCTAGAAAACATTATCGATATTCCTCAACCTCAACTCGACTACTATTTTTCAAATCTTCATCGTATGAATTAGCAACTTAATGTCCCTATAGTTGTTATAGTTTTGAATGTCACCCTTTTTATTCTATAATGGAACCATCGTACTCCATATTCAAACTTTAGGAATCTTCTCCATCTAAAAAATGACATTTAAACAACTTGACGAACCACTCCATACCTAATCTGCGAAAGCTCTTTCAAAAATTAACCAGAATCTCATCTGGACAGATCTCTCTACTCCTACGCATCCTACCATAAAATTCATAACCTCCTCAACCTTAATACACCTATAATAACCTAATCATGACATCTCACAGAGTGCTCCAATTCACCTTGCACCAAAACTTCATCCTTCATCACCTTGTTCATTCAAAATTTTATGGATGTAAGACTGTCATCTCCTTTTAATGAGAGTCTCATCCACCAGAACTTTCTCCTCCTCAAAATCTTCATATAATATAAAATTACTTTTTATCCTAAGTTTTTAAATAATACAATTGCAACAAAATATTATCAATTATACATATTAATCGACAATAAAAATAAAAGTAAATCATTGATAAAATAAATAAAATAAATATTATATCATTATAGAATTTATTTTAATTTTGAAATTCAACTTTTAAGATTATTAAGTTTCTTTCATAAAGTCTCTATTAATGCATTACGAAGTTCAAAATAAGCATTTTTGTCCTTGATTTTTGTGTGCCTTGCTAAAAGTTGTTCAAATTGATAATTTTCATCAACTGTCATTTCTACTGTTGGAGTTGGATTTAAAAAATTGTTCGAATCACTAAAAATAACTATATCTTAAATAAATAAATTATATACAAAATTAACTTATAAGAACTATAAATGGATATGAATTTTATATTTAATGTAAAAAAGATATTACATAAAAAATAATTATGAATATTTAAGACTTAATTAATAATATTATATAATTTATAACATGTTAAATATAGGACTGGTATCTATATACTTGTCTAATATAGGACTACTTCGGTTCTTCAATGGGACACTAATTAATTCCTCCATAATAATGTCACAGTATATATCTATATACTAGCATGATATCATCATCCAATGAGATACTCATCAACGGTTCATGATACCATCACAATGTAGCTATATATTTTTATAGTATCATGGAGTACTGCTTTGGTTCTTCAACAAGACACTCCTTAGTATACTATCACACTATATCTATATACTTGTATGATATCATAGAAAACTGCTTTAATTCTTCAGTGAGACACTTTTCAGTCCGTTATAATGCCATCGCATTACATTTATCTACTAACATCATATCACTGAGGTCAACTTTAGTCCTTTAAATAGACCATCACAATATATTTATATACTTACTTTATATCATTGATGCCTGATTTAGTCATTCAATGAAATTTTTCAATCAACCAAGATACCATTATGGTAGATCTATATACTGATATGGTATCACTGATGTATTCTTCAATCCTCCAGTAAGGCATTTCTCAGTCTTGTATGGTACCAACACATTATATCTATATACTGACATGATATCAAGGAGGACTGCTTCAGTCCTTCAAGAGACACTTCATCCTAAATGATATTATTATAATATATCTATATACTATCATGTTATCACTAAATTTTACTTCAATCCTCAATGATACCATCACAATATATCTATATATTATCATTATATCATTGAGACTTGATTCCTTCATCGATACACTCCTCAATCCTCCATATGTATGCATGTATGTATGTATGTGTGTTTATAT
>JBDJHY010262278.1:0-10483 GCA_039654485.1 Withania somnifera
AGTATATTGCGTCTGTGAAAGTCCAGTGGAGAAACCATCTTGTTGAGTAAGGCACTTGGGAGACTGACGCTGAGATGCGCGAAAGATATCCACACCTTTTTGTTGAGTCAGGTACCCCATCTTACTCTCGCTTTTCTTTTGATCTTTCGGGATAAACGGTGGGTAAATTGGTATGTAATGTAAAAAAACCCTTAGGTTGTTTTGAATACTAGAATAATTATTAATTTAAGGACTCTTTGCGTAACTCTAAATGGATATTTTTAGACTATTCATTTACCTAAGATTGTATAATTTATAAATTAATTTTAAATATTATTTAATTAAAATTAGTAGTGGGCTATTACCCACCACTCCCTTATTATTAACCAGGTATGAGATTAGGGTAATAGATTATCAAACTAGTATTTATATTCTCAATTTATTAGAATAGGGAGAAAAAAGAAACGAGGGGAGACACAAAAAAAGAAATTAAAAAAACGGGGTGCACGATACAGAGTTAGTAACCAAACTACTTTAGGTAAATTTATCAAAACTCCTTTCCTTATATAAATAAACTTGGGTTGCTGGAGAAGATGACTCATTAGTAGTGCAACATTATTGATAGTGGAAATCAACAGTTGCTAAAAAGCGTGGGGTTTTATGAAATTGATAGGTGTAATTTTGATTGGAAAATTGAGGTCAATAATGGGTCATGATTGGAGGAATATGAATTGGGTCTCTAGTCTTTACTACTGTTTAAGGTAGAAGAAGTAACTCAGTGCAAAGGATTTTCTTGTGAAAAGTTTTTCAAAAATTAGTGGGAAATAATGATGGCCAATGATTGCAAAGGTTAGTGGGTTGTAATTCTATAAAATGTGCACTTTGTTGTCTCATACATTGACATTGCATGTTAGATTATTTGCTTCAGTTTTGATTTTTAGTTTTAGTTATTACATTATGATTTATTTTTTGTTGTATTTCTCTTTATAATTAAATATTAGATGTACTATATATCAAATACACACTATTAGCTTAATTATAATTGAAGAAGATTGAGACTTACGCCTAGACTTGGAATTTAGAAAACATGAGGTTTTGGCCTATTACTTGAAATTAAGATAGAAACTTGATTATAAATTTAGACTCCTTTACTTATAAATAATGCGTACTTGATAGATTGAAAACATTCTGAGGATTTGAAGAAAGGAAAAACATTGATGAATTAGCTTGTTTGATTCGGTTCTTCAGTTGAGGTAGGTTATGGTTTATTTTATGTGGTAGAGAGACTGTTAATAATGATTGATAGCTATTGAGTAATATTGTGAAGTTTTCTATGTCCTTAGTTTTCGTGGTTTGGATGATTGATATGTTGTTGTGCTTGGTCTATAATACCAAGACCACAAAATCCATAATTTTAAACTTGCTCAATCAAAGTGATGCCTTGAATAAAGAAGACTTGTTGAATTATCTTGCTTGACTTCGGTTCTTCGATTGAGGTAGGCTATCATTTATTCTATGTGGTAGAGAGACTCTTAATAGTGATTGATAGTCATTGAGTAATATTTTGAAGTTTTTTTATGTTCTTAGTTTGTGCGGTCTGGATGTTTGATATGTTTTTTATGCTTGGCCTATAATTCCAAGACCGCAAAATACATAATCTTGAACTTGCTCAATCAAAGTGATGCCTTGAATAAAGAAGAATTGTTGAAATATTATTAATAAAGTAGAAAATTATGATAAATAATGATGAATTAAATATATTATTGGATCGGGTGCCATGAGCTGACATAATATATTTGGATCCGGTGCCACGAACCGAAAGAATATTATGTGATCGGGTGACATGAGCCGGCACAATATATTATTGGATCAGGTGCCACGAGTCGGCACAATATTATTAGGTTGGGTGTCATGTGTCGACACAGTAATGTTATAGGAAAACAAATTAAAATGGCTTAATATACTTGATCTTAAAGAACTCATTTCCCAAAATAGCTTGGTGTGGAGGCCTGAATCCTCATATGTGTTCTTGATATTATTGACTTATTAGTACTTGTTTCATTGCGGTTATTACTTGTATCCGTTACTTGTTTCTTGCCACCCATTAAACCCTATAGTTGATTTCCTGTTATTACTTTATGCATATTAGCTTCTAATTTGAATCGGCCGATGATACCTACTCAGTACATGTTACCCTTTACTAACCCCTGCCTGTATGTTTCTTTTTTTTTCTTTTGTAGAGTTCAGTAAGTGTTCCATTGTCTTAGGCTTGCCCGTATATAATTCTCTAAACCTATGTATGTAATAGTATCGAAAAGTTGTAATCACTATCGTATAATGAAAGACTCAAGTGTCAATGAATGTACTCACTGTCGAATAGAGTCAGTCTAAAGTCCTAACATTAATTAGTCAAGTGATACTTTCCGGTGCCAGGGTGTAATGCCGGGGCTAAAATAAGTAGAAATAGTACTACCGGGTGCTCGGTACACCATCGAGTCTAAAATAGTTAAAAGATCCTTTAACTTATATTATCATTAGAATATTCCAAGTTATTAGTTTAGGTCATTATTCATCCTGATTACTTTATGCATATTAGCTCCTAATTTGAGTCGGCCGATGATACCTACTCAGTACATGTTACCCTTTACTAACCTCTGCTTGTATGTTTCTTTTTTTTTTCTTTTGTAGAGTTCAATAAGTGTTCCATCGTCTCAGGCTCGCTCGTATATAATCCTCTAAACCTGTGTATGTGATAGTATCAAAAGCTGTAATCACTATCGTACAATGACAGACTCAAGTGCCAGCGAATGTACTCACTGCCGAACTAAGTCGGTCTAAAGTTCCAGCATTAATTAGTCAAATGATATTTTTCGGTGCCAGGGTGTAATGCCTGGGCTAAAATAAGTAGAAATAGTACTACCGATTGCTCGGTACACATCCGAGTCTAAAATAGTTAAAAGGTCCTTTAACTTATATTATCATTAGAATATTCAAGTTATTAGTTTAGGTCATTATCCATCCTTATTCTTATTATCAGTATCTAGCCTCCACGACATCAAAAATCATGTGGTGATACTGGCCAAGCCCTAATGCACTCTCGATGGAGCCTATGACCCAACCTCTCGTATAATTTATGTACATCATATCAGCAAGTATATAAATACATGAAACGATAAATTACCTATACCCTATGCAGTTATCACTGGACAATCCTAGGTTATAGACACCATATTAATCGGGATGCCATAATAGGTAGCAATAAGGAACGACGAAAGAATGGTCCAAAGTTACTACAAAAACCTAGATACCCAACCCACAGATGCTACTTAGTACAATTATTAAAGTTATAAACCTAGAGATAGCCCCATGGAGCGTACCTGTAGTCCGACGATAAAGTGCTGTATACTCGTAAATATTACTACGAATGATATCAAACGAACTCCAATTACTCTGAAACTCAGAAAATAGTATTCCATATATCAATATGAGTCTAACAATGTAAATTATACTAAGTTCCAAACTAGGTTTAAAATCTAACCTAAAATGGTCGGTGGATCCCACTCATCAGAACCAAAAACAAATATTGCCACGGGTTTTATATCCTTACTAGGAACTCATGCTCTAAAACTGAGCACAATTTGGGCAAGGAAAGACCCTTGAACATTCCAGAGTAAATAGGGTATTAAAAGGATTCAAAGATTCGATCTTTATAGAATTGTACGATGAAATTGTAAAAAGGTAAGATTACTATGAAGTAAAATAGCCCTAATGAACAAGAATTTACCCTGCAACTTCGGTTATAAGTGGTGAAATTAAGAGATCATGAATAGAGCATCAATGGAGGGAAAACCCCAATTTTCATGGAATTATATGGATGAAATTACTTACTAAGGGTGAGGAAGACGTATGGAATCTTTAAGAAACTTTTCTATAGAGTTTTGGGATATTTCCAAGGGAAATCGTGCAAAGAGTTGAGAGAAAACATGAGAAAACTTGAGGAAATAATAAACCAAAAATAGGGTTGAAAATGATAAAATATACCTCAGATGCCGATAAATCAGTATCCCCTGAGTACTGGCAAAATAAGCGGGTACTGATTTACAGGACAAAGTGCCAATAAATGAATATGCCCTTGAAGTTTGGAAGTCACATACAGGTGCCGATTTATCGATCACCTGACCGATAAATCAATATTCGCTAGATTTTGGCAAGCATTTACAGGTGCCGATTTACCGGCTAAATGTACGATTTATCGATCAATGATAAATTGGCATTTTGATCGATAAATCGATATGTGCCTGCACCAACAAAACAACATTTGTCACAAATTTGAACCAGAGGTTCAAAAATGAAACAAAGTATAATTTTGGCAACCCAAATATGTATCTTATGTGAAAACACATTGCGGACTCGAATAAATCGACAAAATGGACATTGGAGGTTGTTTGAGCGAATATGACCCCCAATCCAAGACTTAGCCAAAATGAGTAAATTCCAACTTTCCACAAATCAACTCAAATCAGGCATAGACACCATGGGAAGCGTACCAAGGGTCAAACTAGCCTAAACTCACCATTTCAAAATTGATGGAAGCATAAAAAATTCATTTAGACTCTCCGAACATTAAAATACCACTCAAGCTCCAACTTTAGGCTTTAGCTTAACTAAAATTCAGAAATTGGCACAAATTGCAAATAAAAACTCTGAAATATGAACTTAAGGTCAATATTGACTTTGTTTGGCATTTTGGAGCTAATGGAACTATCAAAATTTAATTTCGAGTTCGTCTTAAAGGAAAGTTGACTAAAGTCAACGAGTACTTAGGTTTAGGCGCTAAGACAGACAATTTGAGATATTTCTCAACCAAGCCGCTAGGGAACCAGTCTATCGGTCCCAGCAAGTCATAACTAACTTGGGACAGCTACTGGAATGTTTTAGAATGTAAAACATCACAAAATTATGATAAATGACCTTAAGGGTCATTATATCAACCAGATATACTTCAACTAGATCACGAGTGGGATTGATGGTGATTGTCCCAACTCCCATTACTTCTCCTTTTACATTTTATCCAAAGTGTTCGAACCCTTCATCTATTTCTTATAGAGTTGAAGTTCTCTTTATTTCAAGCCATATGTATAGAGCACTCTTTATCAATAACCTACACTCCATTCTTGTTTATTTTTCTAGTAGGTTCCTACAAAATAATGAGTTTAGTTTCTTTTAGGTATCTTAGTATCCTTTTGTCCTTGAGGGTTAGGGGTAGATCATTTTGATCTCCTAATCCATTTTCCTAAGGGTTTGCTCATATAGTTTAAGTATTTATGACTAATATTTCCAAAAGTATAGCAAGTTGGCTTATGTAGAGAAAAAACAAATTTAGAGGAAACATATGAAGTATAATGAGAAGCGTTAGAGAGATGATTTTTAGATCCCTTCCCAGTGGATGTGTTTGAGAAATGTCCTTTTTCAGATCCTTTACTGGAGGATCCATTTGATCTAACTAAACTTTAACTTGGAGACTTCTTAATGTTATATAATTGTATCTTCACTTAATCGAGCTCTTCTTCAAGAAATTCGACTTTGATTTGACTGGCTTCAAGAAGAATCTTCCAATCTTTTTTCTCTTTTATAAGATTAGTGTATTCATCAATTAACTTTTGGAGTTCATTGGTCATCATATCGAGAGATATATATAAATTAATACAATTTGACAATCAAATAAGCTTTCCTTTATCGATTATCCCAAATCCATGACACAGATATTGGAAGTCTCGACTGGATCATCATCTGATCCTTCCTCATCACTCTAGGCACTAAAATTCTTGGATTCCTATTTCTTCTAAGATTTCTCTTTTTGAGTTTAGGATAATTTATTTTTAATGTGCCTAGGTTTTTTGTTGGTAATATAGGTTGTCATCCTTTTAAAAGTCGTTATTTTTAAATTTTTATTTTCACGCCTTGAGTCTACACCTTGTACGAGACACGGTACTTAGAACCATGAGTGGCATAAGTTAACTTTGAGTAGCTTTTACAACTAATAAACAATATTGAAAACATGAGCCAAATCAATAAATAACAATGTTAAGTAAACTAAATAATTAAGACCGCATCATTAGACAAACAAATCAATATCTAATTCAAAATCTAAACACTAAACCTTTATTACTTAAGAATGGACTGGCTAGAACGTATCTCTAGCTCATTGGAAAAACATACTGAAAACTGAGATTAAAAAGGAAAGGTGTCTATATAAGATAAATAGAACATCCTTTCCCTCGTAGGATGAGGACTAGCCATCGACTACTATATTAATGGAGATCTAAACTATCCTTTAGCACGGGGTGGTGGCTTTAATCTACATTATGAGTATTGGAAAAAAGTATGCATGGTACTTTTGGCTGTACTTAATATGTAGGCATGCATATACAATAATCTAAATGTACAAGTATATGTACAAATGTTGAATTGATAGTGATAGAACTGAAATATTCAAAAACTCATAAACTGATATACAATCATAAGATGGGATGAAATACTTAATACCACATAGACAGAAATAGAAAAATAAAGCATATGCAATATTGAGCTACGTTGTATACATGAAAAGCTAGTAAGCTACACATCAAATCCATAATTATAAACCATACTAGAATCTGAAATGATAAATTGTAACTGAAACTATAAATCGAAACTACAAATAGCTAAACATGGGTGAGAGATTCTCTTAAACGATATAAACTATGTGACCTTCATGGAGTTTAGTGTACTACCCCCACACTGAAAAGAGGGTGTCCAATACTTGCCAAGGTAAAGGACTTTTGTAACTAAGGATCCACTAAGCTGAGCCTAGTCGTTCTAAAAGTCATAATTGGGGTTCTCTAGAACTCAAATTTGCTCGGTACTAGACACTATTCCTAAAACTGAGATATTACTGCTCATACAGTACTAAACTAAATTACTAATACTTTATTTAAACTTGTACTAGTCATACTGAAATAATATGAGTCTGTGATCAATTTGATCAAAATACACTACGAGATACTATAGTTCATTTGAAAATTATCCTTTTATGCATAATTTAATCAAAACTCTTGGAATAATGATTATGACATGAAATCATGATTGATACTGAAAACAAACTTAGGGATAAGATTTATCTATCAGGAATTACAACCAATAATTGAACCAATATCATAAAGGGAAATCTTTTATGAGAAACTTGACTAAAAACTGAAATCATGCTTGGACATAGAGATAATCTAAGTATTATGGCTTAACCCTAAAGAATCATGATAAATCTTGAAAAATACTTATGAGAACATAATATGAGATTTAATTTAAATTATCCAAATAATTATGAGCAAGAACCTTAATTCTGGGATTTATGACATTTATCTTGAGAATCATAAGTTGGGTATGAGATAGAAAGGACACTCTTATTGAATACCTACAAACCTAATTTTTAGGACCTTGAACTGAAGACTATGAACGCCCGATTCACTAATTTGAGGAAGAACCCTAGCTTTGAGAGGTTTTGAGAGAGAACTTTGTCTAATCTTTGAGTGTTTAAGTGTAATAATTAAAGATATGGATAAGTTTGGGTATAAATATTACCCTTTAGAATAACCAAAATGATGTAGTATTAGACTAAGATGGAAGTTTCCTTCACTGAATTTTTGAAAAATCTAGGTAGAACACCATAAGAGCCACTATACAGGCCGTATGGAGATCGTACAGATCATATGTCTTCCCATACAGTTATAAAAGAATCCTAAGATTTTCCTTCCATGGAGGACCATACGGTTCGTATGGCTCCTATACAGCTCATACGGGTAGACGTATGAAATTTCTAAAAAAATGTACTTTAAGTCAACTCCACTTCAATGACCCTCCATACATTCTGTATAGCTTTGGCATGGTCCATATGGTTGCACTTCCCACAGACATCTGTATAGCCTGTATAGAGGCACCATGAGTTGTACCCTTGCCCGTATGCACCTGGGAAAAGTTGATAAAAATTAATTTTTTTCTCAGCTCCTTTTTGAGGAATTATCAGTTTGGACTAGTTTTTTAACATAATGCATGTACAGGGCCTTATATTTTTTGTGGCTTCTGTTTGCTTTGTCTTTGCATATGTTTGACTCCTTGGTTTATGAGATCTATGCCTCATTTTTTATGTCTTCAAAATCTTCCTCACTTTTAGGAATACCAGCGCTGAAAGCCACAATTCTTTTCTTGTCTTTCTTTGTGTACCTATTAATATAATTCCTTTCATAGGCTATGAGATTACCTCATAATTCATCATAGTCATGTTTTCAAGATCTCCATCTTTTAGGATTTCTCCCTTGGTCTCTTAGGCTTTACGCAAGCTTCTGATTAGTTTCCTGACTTGAAGACTATTCTAAGGGACTTGAGTTCACACACGATCTTTTTGAATCTGGAGAACATGTCCTCCATATTTTCATCATCACCCATCTTGAAAAGCTCATATTCATTGACTAAAGCACTGATCCTTGTCTCCTTCACTTTGCTTATTCCTTCGTATGTGACTTCCAATTTGTTCCATACTTCTTCGGTAGTTCACATGTTGAGATCTTATCGTATTTTTCTCTACCTAGTGTAAAATAAAGCAAACTAATAGCTTTTGTATTAATTTGTAATACCTCTTTTTATTCCTTTATGACGTCAAAGGATTCCAGGTTGATTTTGTTTGATGAATCTTTGTCATTTAAGGTAGATCGAGGTATGAACTTTAGTCCTTTCTTGATGACTATCCAAGCCCGATAATCAGTAGATTGGATAGAGATTTTAAATCATTCCTTCTAGTGAGAGTAGTGTTGTCCATTGAAATAAGAAGGGTTGTTTGAGGAACAACAATATTATAAAAGGGCACCAACAATTTGATTGTTTATCATTGATTTTTTTATCACGTATTGTTAGAGGACTTTTGTAAGACCTTGATTTAATACCAATTGAAACTCAAGAGAGCGATAAATTGAAACTTTATTCTTGATAATCAAATCTTGTATTTGATTAGTCAATTCACCGATAGGTTAGTTAATACAGATAAAGGAATACAATAAAGTAAATTTCAAAGTAAAGAGAAGACGGAGATTTTATACTAGTTTGAATCACTAGTGTGGTGCCTAGTCTAGTCCCCTTAGGTTACAAAGGGTTCCTTTAGATCTATTGATAGAAACTCAATTACAAGGTATTGAGAACCTTTCGTGATTCAGTGTTCACTTCTATAGACATAATCTCTTCCTGTATAACTTCTACTAACTTAGTTACTTTTTTTTTTCAATTGTAATTTTTAGAGAATAAAAATCTCTATAAAAGATAAAAATACAAGACATTAAAGTTCAAGAGAAGTAGCATAGCTCTTCTTAAAATATTCTTTACTTTTCTTATAACCTTCAATTCTTTAACTGGTGCTCTAATCTAAAAGGGAAACCTAAGGAATTTCATTTAATTAAGGATTTTTATGGATTTCTTGATTGAGTATGTATGCCAGCTTACACGCTTATATCAGATATGTCCATCTATGTATGGAATCTTTATTTGCATCTACTCTTACTGATTTCCTCTTCAATGGCTCCTTGATTTGCTTGATCTTGATTGATAAATGATATTTTAATTTTCTTGGATTAAGGATTCTGATGAATCCTTCCTTAATTCTCTAAATACAGGCTACAAAACTCTCTTTCCTAAGTTAAGGATCCTGATGGATACTTCCTTGTCTTCTTCCTTAAATGTCGTCTTTGCTTGAGTTAAGGATCCTATTGGATCCTTTTTTGTCTTCTTCCTTAAATGCCAACTTCTAGATATCCTTTTTTTTTATTGATTATGAGCTTTGTCCTATGCTTCCTTTATTCCTGCAATAAAAGAGTATACAACTTGATTATTGAAGTTATTAAAACTTAACCTTGCTACTACTTAAGGGTTGAATAATCCAAAATAATCCGAACTACAAAATCCACCCTACCAGGAGATACTAACCAGCCCCTACTAAGGATTCCTAAACTAGTCTTAATGCTACAGAAACCACCATATACTAAGACTCACATAACTACTCTAATCTTAAATCCCTATGTTAGGCTCAAAATATCAAAAATTGAGTAAGATTATCCTAATTCCCCTATACCATATGAAATTTATAATATAAAATATCACATAGGGTAAAGTCTAAAAGGGAATAGACCATAACCTACCTGAAGTCAACGAACAAGCTCTAACATCGTCACTGAACAAACTTTCCTTTTTGAGTCATCTCAAAACATTGACACACTATCAAAAACATAATCTACACACCAAGCTAGAAGAAAAACACCCAACTTGGTAATTTTAAAATTTGGGTAAAAACTTAATTGTGAGGCCCGTAGACTAAAATCAAAATAAAACCACAACTATCTACCTTATAAGGTTAGAAAGTCATGCTCGAAGGTCAGAAAAAATGGAGCCCTATTTGAACCTCAATTGGTCCGATAAATTTAACCTAAAT
>JBDJHY010262289.1:0-10482 GCA_039654485.1 Withania somnifera
AGATATGCACAACCGTATGGATATGTGTGTTTCTAACCTTTCCTCTTAGTTGATCCAGGAAGAGAGAGTAACTACGTTGAGTAGTGAAATTGATATTGGTAGATTAATGGTGCATCTTAAGAAAATTGGCAGAGATAAGGATAAGTAAAGAGAGAGTTATCAGAAAGGCTAACACAAGACAATTAAAAAGTTTTAGTCAGCCTAACTCTAGAGGTTTTAGACAGCAATAGATGCAGAGTTCTAGGGGACGAGTCCCTTCATCCTCCAGTGCTCCTTCAAAGAATTATAGGCCTTTTAAGAATTACCAGAATAGTCTAGCTTAGTCAACTTTGCAGAGTAGTGCTCCAATGTATGGAAAGTGTGGTATGGCTCATTCGGGTCAGTACAAGTATACAAAATATTTTTTTTGGGTGTGTTCGGGTTGGTCACGATATTTAAGATTATCCTTTGAAGAGTTTTTATGCATGTGGGTTTCTGAGACACGGGTATAGAGAGTGTCCCATATTCAAATAGGGAAGTGCTAGACCATAGACCATTCTTTCAATAGAAGACTTAACAGCACGCCCATCTCAGAAGAGTATATTTTCTAGTACCAGTGGCGACCAGTGCCAAAACTATCTACAAGCTTTAGACTCCAGAAAGGATCAAGTAGAGTCAGTTAATGTTGTGACATGTGTGTTGGAGGTTCATTTCATTGATGTTTATGCATTGTTACCCTGGAGATACTATTTATTTATGTATTCCTTACGTTGATAAACAATTTGGTATAAGTCCTAAGTATTTAACTAGGTCTTTCTTTGTTTGCATACATGTTTGTGCTTCTGTTATTACTAAGAGAGTCTATCATAGTTTTTATATGTCTATTCTGGGTATGGTTGTTCCAACTGATCTTCATGAGTTATATATGGTAGATTTCAATGTTATTATGGGAATGAATTAGATCCATTCATTCTATATTGTTGTCGACTGTAGGACTAGACATATCTATTTCTATAATTTTAATAAACTTACTCTTAAGTGGGGGTTAGTATTGATGTTCCTAAGGTTAGGTTCATTTCTTACCTCAAGGTTGGGAAGATGATTTCTAAAGGGTATATCTATACTTATTCCGAGTTAGGTACTCTGATTCCAAGACTCTAGATATTCAGCTAGTTCTAGTTGTCATAGAGTTTTTAGATGTGTGTCCTTAGGATTTACCCAGAGTCCCTCCTGAAATCTAGATACACTTTAGTATATATCTCGTTCCAAGTAGGTAGATAATTTTTATTCAGTTATATAGGATTGCACTAGCTAATCTTAGAGAGTTGAAGGATTAGTTAGCAGATCTCTTATACAAGTGCTTTATCCATCACAACGTGTCTCCTTAGGGTGCCCCTATTTTGTTCGTGCTAAAGAAATATGGATCACTCCATATGTGTATTAATTACTGGTAGTTGAACAAAGTCACAACCAAAATAAGTATCCTATTCCAAAAATTGAGGACTTTTCAATCAATTACATGGTGCTAGCCACTTATCAAAAATTGATCTTCATTTTTTCTATTCTCAACTTAAGGTCATAGAGGTAGATATTCCAAAGATTGCTTTTAGAAGCCATTATAGCCATTGTAAGTTTGTGGTATGTCTTTTAGTTTGACTAATGCTCATGCAGCTTTCACGGACCTCATGAATAGGGTGTTCAAGTATATTGGAACTTTTTGTGATTGTCTTTATTGATGGCATTCTGGTTTACTCCACAAGTAAGGAGGAGCATACTTACCATCTTCGAGTTGTTTTAGATTCATAGAGAACTCATATTTATGAAAAATTCTATAAATGTGATTTTTGGCTCCAGTAATTTGCCTTCCTTGGTCATATCATTTACAGTGAGGGTATTTGAGTGGCTTCCCTAAAGATTGACTCTTCTAGAAATTTTCCTAGACTGACCTCTCCATCAGATATCTGTAGTTTTCTGGGCTATCTGGGTACTATCATAGGCTCTTCCTCCATAGCCTCTCCTTTGACCTATTTGTTTCAGAAGTACGTAAAGTATAAGTGGTCAAATGCCTGTGAGAAGAGTTTTCATGACTTAAAAATGAGGTTGAATATAGCTCTAGTTTTGACTTTTCCTGAGGTTTCCAAGGGTTTTTTTTGTGTATTATGATACTTCTTAGGTTGGTTTTGATTATGTGTTGATGCATCAAGATGAGATAGTAGCATATGCTTCTAGACAATTTAAGTTTTATGAAAAGAATTATGTCACTCGTGATCTTGAGCTGACAGTTGTGGTGTTTTCCTTAAAGTTATGGAGGCACTACTTGAATGGAGTGCGTGTAAATATGTTTGCTAATCATAAGAGTCTTCAGTATGTGTTGAGAAGAAAGATCTAAAACTTCATCTGAGGAGATGGTTAGAGTTGCAAAAGACTATGACATAAATGTTATGTACCATCTAGGAAAAATACCAATGCAGTGCTTGATGCCTTTGGTAGGTTATCCTTGGGTAATTTGTCGCAGATTGATGAGGGTAGAAGGGATTTGTCTAGAGAGGCGCATAGGGTTTCACACCTTAGGGTTAGATAGATTGTTATTGAGGATTGGGTATATGTTAGTGTAGAATGCTTCTAAATCATCTCTAGTTACAAGATACTGATCCAGTGTTAGTTCAGCTAAAGATTTCAGTCTAAAAGCAGAAAGTCCAAGTTTTCTCCTAATGGGGAGATAGTGTCCTTTATTATAAAAATCTCTTGTGTGTACCACGCAATTGACGGGTTGAGAGAGATGATCTTTTCAGAGTTTCAGAGTTCTACGTACTCATGTCATGACCCCGAGTCACCCTCTAGATACAACAAGGCATTCGTAATCACTAGGTGGCCCCAAAGTACCCTTAACTCATGCATAACTCTACTCACTTACTCTCAGTGGAAGCAATAACAATGAACAATATAAAATTAATGGGTATCTCACATGAACGAAATATAAAAACTAAAATAATTGTAAAACTCCATATCAAATAGCTACTACATCAGTTTGTCTGAAATCCTCTAATCCAACATGAACACTATACTACTAAGACAAGTCCCTTAACTAGCCTTGGAATAAAAGAAATTAATAGTCCTATAGTCTTAACCCTAAAAAGAATAACCAAATGAATAACTTAGTCCCTAGCTCATTGGAACTCACCAACTTCTATAACAAGTACATAGTAGAAAATCCGGTCAACTACAAACGAAGGGATGGTTGGCCGGATCTGCATGTGAAAATATATATTTAAAAACATACAGTTAGTACATAGGACATACTAAGTATATGATACAATGACAAGAATAAGTTAATAGATATACTTAACTCGAAATATAAATATACATAAAAAATCTATGCAATATATGATGAAAATAATACCTCTTACCTCAGCTTCAATAAATCAGATGATACAAGCTCATAAGTTCATACAAATCATACTTCCACCCTTTTTGAATATAAAAAGAACCTCAAGAAAACATTCATAGACTTTACTTTTTCTAACAAGATAAAATACATCAATTAAAAACCTTTCTTAATCATCTTTTCTTCAAATATATTCTTTGACATCCTTTTTGGAGTTTCTATAACCAACATACTTATTAAGTCCAATACACAACCCTATAATGGGTGGTCTCCGAAAACCTTGCTAGTGTAGAGGGACAATGCTAAGTTTTTCTAATGGATCCACTAAGGCTTGAAATAGTTTAGGCTCTTATTGGGCCATACAATGCTTACTACATTTAGCAACACAGGTTGTGGAATAAGGGATTTTGACCCAAATTCTCTCGATATTAATACTCATCCCTAATACAATTATTACATTCAATTCATGCTCCTTAACTTATATTGACCAAATCAAATAACATACGGCGTACTTGTTCGTACACTTACCCATTCTACATAACTTGCAATCCAAGTACTTTAAACTAATCCTCTTCAAAACATTCTCAATACAGAAATACTTATAGAATAAAATCTCAAAGAGTTAATCTTAAAATTAAGTGAAACCATAATTTATGACTCTCATTACACCATACTTCATACTAACAATACTTAGTAAATTTGTAGAACCTTTGAAGTCTCAATCTTTATGCAAGAATTAACAAGTGTTCATGCTTCTTTCAGCAATCTCATAGAAATACTCTTTAATTCAAAGGACATGTAATTCATGATATAAAGTGTGTAATGCAGTATAAATTACTCAACAAATAGTATGAAACATGCTTATAAGAACATTCATATCATAAATGACAAATTTTGTAACCTTAAAGTATATTATAGAGAAAGAACCCTCGTTTCTTTTCTCTTGTTTTGTTCTTCTGATTGTGTGATGGATGAGGGTCTTAGATTTGATTGTGGATAATTAAAGGTGTAATAGCAAGTATATTAATTCCCTTGCAATTTATTACTTTGAAAGACCTCAAATGACATAGCTTTACATAGGAAAGGGGAAGTGTTGGAAATAACCTTGCAAAAATGGAAAAAAGTGTGCAAAATTGGCTTAGGCACGTTATCCACCATGTCACGGTGGATAGTACGCCAAGTACTTCAATTTGACACAATGGCTGGCGCACCTAGCCTCTATGTATCGCTCTCTGCATAGTTTTCTCAATATATCATGCTTTCTAGCGCGTGGGGCTTTCTACCATTACACGTTGGGAGGCTTCTAAGCATCTAAAACACATGTAAACGTGTGGGTTGATCCCTAACCATCACAAAGCTTCTGGAAAAGTGAAACATCCTCATTTCACTCCTTGAAAATATCAACACACGCTAGAATTACTAGGAAATACCGAGGTACTATGAGACCTTAGAAAAAGATTCATAAATTCCTACTCCAAACTTGAATTAATGCATAGTTTGTTGCATTGAAAAGTATACTCAGAGGAATTCACAAATATCAAATCTAACCATCATACACTTTAGATAGAGGAAATCAATCGCCGGTCCCCTAAACTTGAAATCAACTTTCACTTAGACACCTCAACTTAGATCTTTTTATTTTAGACACCTCGTGTAAGGTACAAGTTAGTTATTTTAACATGTTTTTTAGAATCAGCAAAATAAATAAAGTGTAATACACTCGCTGAAGACATGTCAAATAATCAATAAACAATTACATGTGGCATTTTATGTTTTAAAAAAACTATTCTAAAATCTATTTAATAAATAAATAAAAAATAATATTTTCCAACAAAGAAAATTAAAATCTGTGATACAAAATAAATAAAAATAAAATTGTTTTTGAGTTAAAAAATTTAAAAAATTATGTAATTATAGAAAAGGAATTTAACCCCCACTCCAATCATCTTCCTCTTCAGCATACCCCCCCTCCCAAATCTTCTTCTTCTTCTTCATACGCACCTAAGCCCCCCCACCATTACCACCACCACTCCAATGAAATCCCTCTATAAACCATCATTATATCTCCTTCTTGTTGCCGAAAAACCATCAAAGAGACCACCACACATCACATCACCATCCTGCCACCTTATCCTCTCCTCCCTCGCATCACCACAGCTATCACAATTTCAGTGAAATAAACAACCAAACTAAACATCCACCATGCCCGACAAGCTACACTAAAGCTCTCATTATGAGCATGAGCTCATCTCCAACCAACCACCAGTTGGCCTACCACAAAACTTTCGGTGCTCCGCCACAATCTACAAGCTCCACCTCCAACTGGCACCAACCAGCAACCAAATGCAACCACTAAACTGACCTTTCTTAATTAAAGCCTAGCACAAACAGCCCTGATGCAAAACAAACCAACACCAAAATAGACATTATTTTTCCGGTCAAACCACCAAACTCAAAATCACACTAACATCAAAACCAATACGCCTACTCATAAACCAACAGTCCATTGTTTATGAAAATGAGAAGTAGAACTAGAAAATCCAAAAAGTATTTTCTTCCATTATCACATCTATTAAAGTTCTCTTTGAAGAGAGTTTCTCCGTTGTAAATTTATAATTTAATGGCAAAACTCATAAATTAGTACTCTTTTAGATCTTCTTTTGTGAGACTCAAATTTATGTGTTTATTTCATGTTTGTTGAGTTTTGCATTAGTGAAATCAATTGATTTTATTGGTTCTATAAGGGCAGAGGAGTTAGGGAGTAAGACACTATTAAGGGTATTTTATTTTTTATTTTTATTAATATTTAGATTTTAACTTTTTATATTTTTTCCATATCAATTTTTAATTGGTCTTGAAAATAATTCTTTTGGATTCATGCACCTAAAAATATGCATTAATTCACAATGCTAACTCAACAAACAGTGCCAAAATGGCTAATCCGAATATCTCATTAGGTGTCCAAAATGAAAAGATCTAAGTTGAGGTGTATAAGTGAAAGTTGGTGCTAAGTTTAGGGGGTTGGTGATGGATCTCCTCAAAGATATAACTACTTAAGCTCACATTGAGGCTCATGATATAAGTTTAGCCACATGCAAGAAACAATTTAAACTCTAGCTAAATTTTGAGGTGTTACAATTCTGTTCACCTAAGGACAACATGAAGATGTATAGAGATCTGAGGGAGGTTTATTAGTTAGTGGAATGGTATAACAAAGGACATTTTCATGCCCCAGAGTCACCACTAGTCAAGACAGGCATCCTTAGACACTAAGTTGCCCTAGTATCCTTGGAAAAACCACTTGAACTATACAAAGCTCTATTCACATCACTCAGCAGAACAAAAATTTCATGAAATAAGAAATAGTAAACCTCACATTAGTCAATAGATAAGTAAATCAATAAATGAAAACTCAATATTCAACTCTAATTCAACATATGTCTAAAAACCACTAAACATTAAATATCAAACTGGTAGGAAAAAATCCTTGCTAGCCTCAAAATTATGGAATAAAAAACAACTCGAATTCCTTAAATTTATAAAGTAAATAAAACTCCATAGAAAATCCTCAAACCAATGAGGACTCACCACTCTTCTAGCTTCTATGAAATGCGAGTCCAATCAACCATGAACGTCCGGAAGGTTGGAACGATCTGCCTGGGGTTATAATAATATAAAACATATAGGCTCAGCACATGAAATGCACTGAGTGTGTGAGAAAGTGAAACAAGCTACGACAATAATAATTCATTGCTATGCAATGCATGAAAAGTTATGATATGATTAATCTCAATACTCAACTTCAATAAAGCAATAAAATGCAATTTAAATAGTATCATTTTAAAAGTTTCAACTTTAAAAATTATAAAATAAGCTCATTGATTACTTCTGACCATCATCCTTACATCAAGTTTTTAATTACTCTTAGATATTAGTTTTAAAAAAAAAAACTTCAACTTTCACAACTCAGCTTAATTAAGCAATTTAATGATTTATAATAGAAACAATTAAAAATCTTTAAAATCTCAAGAGTAGAAGTAAACTTATTTAAATAGCTCAACTTCATTATTTTTTAATAAAAGATAAAGACTTAATTAAAAACATTCTTCTCTTCTTTACTTCAATACTGTTAATTTTTCACCATCCCTCTTCCCTAGGACTAGTGAAATTCAACCACATAGAAAACCGCTAATCAAGCTACCACTTTCATTCAATTATTTCTTCTCTTCAAAACACTCAATTTTAGCTTCTCTTTGAGAGTTTCTATAACCAACATACCTCAAGGAATAAAGCAATGAACTCCATATATTACCTTGTGTGTAGGGGCTCTCATACCCCGCCACAAGATGAAACTTTCATTCTAATAGATCCAACTAGATACTCTATGTGCAACTGAGTAGTACCAACAATATCCTAGGCTGGCAATACAAGTTACGGGTATTGGGAACCTCATGCCCAACCTTAGTGCTAATACTCCTCCTACAAAAATTACATCAACACTCATCACCTTGACTTAATGGAACGCCCTCAATGGAACCATAATTGAACAAATCATCAACATTCAAAACTAACAAAACACCCTCAATGGAACCAACTAGAACTAATTATCAATTTAAACCACAACTGGGTAATACTTTTTATAAAGATTATCAATTTGACACAACAAAGTCAATTTACTCTTAGCATATAATTAAAGCTAAAATCGTCGTCAAAACCCAATTAAGCTTAATTAGCCAAAAATTATCAATTTAGACATGCTTCGCGTTCATATATTTAAAATCATGTAAAAATTAGAGTAGTTATGACACTTCAATGCCCAATTCAAGTTTTAATAATAAACCTTTAAAACAAGCATCAATTCATACCTCAAATCTTCTTTCTTTCTTTTACTTTAATTACGAAAATATGCTAACTCATAAGGGCTTTCATAATTAAGTAAACATTGTTAAAATTTCATAATTCTAACTCAAAAACATCAATTTAATCATCACTTTAGAAAATCATAGTTTATAGAATTAAACATGAACCTTATCATGCTTGTACACCTTTTGTTTTCTGGTGTTTCTGGTTTTTCTGGATGTAACATTTTGCCAAATAGTATCAGGTACCCGGGCTGCCTACTCAGGGTGCCGACTAGTAGGTAGCCAGGCCCTCTAGCCCAGCACTTGGGCAATCCGGACCGACCACCCGGCACCCTGATAACTCCCTGGCACCCCAGGAACCCCCCCGGATACCTGTCTCTTCTCTCCTCTTCTCTCCTCTTCTCTCCTCTTCCCTCCTCTTGTCACCTCTTCTCTCCTCTTCCCTCCTCTTCTCTCCTCTTCCCTCCTCTTCTCTCCTCTTTCCTCCATACGTTACCCTCCGGTACCCCCGAATAGCCCTTTGGGGCGAAGACTTTTCCGGACTCGCCTCGATGTCCTCTCTTTCCTCATCCTAGTCTCTGTATAGCATATTTTTGGGTCGGAAGGAGACCCTCCTCCCGTATAGCTGACTTCCATACTTATTTTTATTTTATTCTTTTTCAGAAATTTCAGATTGGGCCCCAAAGACCCTCTTGGGCCTTGACCCACCCAAAACCATTCTTTTAAAGGGTGTAAAGCACCCCTTTGCCCTCATTTCATCAAATTACTTCTCCCAAATCAGTTTTTAGTGTGTAAAATTGCTCCCAATCAGATTTTCAAGGGCAATAAATTTTGGAATTATCGTTCTTCGATTCTTTAACGTTTTTCGGTAAGTTTTCTTCCCTTTCTACCCTTGAATTTCTAGTTTCCACCATTAATGGCTTCAAGCTTTGGAAATGATGGAACCATGTTTATATACTTATATATTCATGAAATTATTCATTTAATTGTGTATACATTGTTCATAATAACAATTATATGCTGAATTTCCATTTCCAAATTCGTAAAGAAAGAGGGGACCTTAACCCCTTTTTGAGCAATTCTTTGCGGGCTGTTTTAGAGCCCTTCCCGAACTAGGATTACACTTAAATTTGAACCATGAGTTCTTGGCAGTGTTGGGAATGCCGTGGTGAAATTTATTTTGATTTTTGACAAGCGGTCCCTGCAGACTCATTTTATGCCCGTTTAAGGCCCGATTTTGGGCCCAGTCCATATTTTAGCATAAATTGCGTCGTTAGACTCGTATTAACATATAGAATTCATTGGAATAAGTTTCAGATCCATTGGAGCTCATTTGATATCAGTCGTAGTGTAATTTGTGCATTTTCGCAAGCTTTGTCGTCGACAATAGGTAGGTTTTCGTGGGCTAATTCTGGGTTTACGGCTTTACTAGTTGTACTGAATAGATTTCTTGGGATGGGTAGCTAAGTTGGATAGTATCCCCGTACCTTCATTTCATCCGTTGATTGTTGATATGGTTAGTTGATACCCTTTTGGGACAGGACCAAGATTTTAGTATTTATTCAGTTGCTTGTGTAGGGCGTAGGTTGTGATCACAGCATGCTATCTATGTGGATTATCTTTACTATGTCTTTTCATATTCATCCGCATTAATTGTAGTAGCCCTCCGCTTCGGCTATGGACTATGGGGTTTGGTTCTCCTACTAGTTATATAGTAGGTGCCATCATGATTTAAGAAATCTTGTCATGACAATTTGGTATAAGAGCCTCGGTTTATCGATGTCAATGTTCAGAACCAGTGTCTAGTTGTCCTACGGATCGGCACAGAGACGTTCGTGGCTTATCTTCGGGAGGCTATAGTGACATTTAGGAAATTCATCCTTTCTTTTGAATCTTATATCGTGCGTACATCCTTGCAAGTTTCTTAAAATTCTTATTCTTGATTCTCACTCTTGTGTAGATACGGCGTACTCATTCTTCTGTAGCTAATCGAACTTCAGAGGCACCAGCCAACGTGCCTATTTCAACCACTCCTACAGAGGTTCCATCAGTACCTGTATCGGTAACAGCTGCGGCTCAGACAACTTCTATTCCCACAGTTGCTGTAGTACAGTCTACAGATATTCGCAGTGTCTTATGGCAGATGCTTAGTGCACTGGGAGGTCCTATGTCAGATGGGACATAGCTAGCAGTCCCTGCCACACAACCTTCAGTACAAATAGCACCTCAAATTGTACCGGTAGCTACTTCTACTCT
>JBDJHY010262300.1:0-10482 GCA_039654485.1 Withania somnifera
CTAGCGTGGTGGTTAATGCTGTTATGATAGGCGAACAACACTCTAGACCTAGCGTATGTGTTACTTTCATAATTAGGCGGCTAATGGAGGACCAATCCTTAGCCATATTTTCAAACCCTAACTCAACAATCAACGGAAAAATAGCTTGTCTTAACTAAAGTTCGGATGTGTGTGTGTGTGTAAATCCATAACCCTAGTTCAAGTCATTCATTGATTAAATAGAAATACAGTCTTCTCTAGATTAACTGTCCATTAGTTAATTTTATCATTCTTAGTTTAATTAAATTCTCTATTATATCTCTTCAAACTCTCAGCTTAAATAATAGTTAAGAATTAGTGTAATCCAACTAAACAGTTAATACAAATCCCTGTGGGTTCGACATCTGGCTCGCAAGAGCCACTAAATTACTTGTACGATTGCGTACACTTGCATGTGCGTTTGGACGCAACAATTATTGCAAGGATGTCAGGTATGTTTTCTTACATTGCCTGAGGTCCTATTATATGATTAGCTAGTGATATCAGTCTATGTGACACTTGATTTGTAATTGAGTTTCTAGTTCCCATATTGTACTATTTTCTTCGGTGACCCTTTTCCTTGTACTCTGTCATTTACTGCTTTTATTATTTTTATATGCTTAGTGGGCCCTCTACTGGGTACAGGTTGCTTCGACGACTTGTACTCATACTACACTTGCACATGTACAAATTCGAGTGCAGGATATAGTTCGTGGTACAGATAGTTTTTCATTCAGATCTTATTCACATCAGAGATTTAGGGTGAGCTTGGCGTCCAACTTATTCCTGCTTCTCTTCGGACTTATGTTTTATTGATCTTTATTGTATTTACGAAACACAGTTGTACTAAACTTACTTCAGTTTTATCATTTTCGTACTTAGGGGTTCGTTTGACACCGATACCGAATTTTGGATAGTTTATTTTATTCATTAAGACTTTTACATATTATTATCTTGATTTTTTTATATACTTATGCAAATGATATGGTAGTCCTCCGCTTCAGCTCTGAAATATGGGGTTTGGTTCTCCTACTGGTGGTATAGTAGGTGCCTTCATGATCCGCAAAATTGGATCGTGACAGTCAGCGAACTGCCGCCTCTCCCGGAGATTGGTTGCCACCTAGACTGTTATCTAATCTGGAGGCCATCGCCGCTCTGACCAATTTTTCTGAACATACTAACGGACGAACTTGATTATTGGTGGTAGCACAACGGACCACTGCCCACCCCGGTGGTTGTTCGCTGGGATTCCAATGTTTGATCCTTAATAGTCCGTGTTATTAGAAGTTCGCTCTTAAAATACAATGATGGAAGACTATCATCCCACCCAACAACCTAGATGACACACTAAGTGGGCCTGTTGGGTAGGTGAGTATAAATTTGGGAGGTCATTTTTTTAACTGATTTTTCACTTGCCTTTCTAGCTCAACTTAATGCCACTTGCACCCTTTCATCTTCATCCACATTCCACACAAATAACCATCCACATTAAATAAATCTTACATATCTCAAGTCTTGCCTTGTATCTACTCAATTTTTGCTCTTGCATCTAGAAAAACACTAGTTTGCACATTCTTTCCATGAATTTTCACAATGTGTTTGCAAAAACTTGATGTTTTGTTTAAAAATGATGAAATATAAGATACCAGTGTGTTTATTTTGACTTTTGGATTGCCATGTTTATATAGGGAGTGGATAACCTTGTTTTCATGACTAGGGGTTGGGTGATTTCTTGTTCTTGCATATTTATCACTTTTTGAGTTATTTCATAACCCTATAAACTTTCTTAGATCTTATTTTTGGTGATATTTTTATTGGAAAGTGTTAATTGATGTGAAAACTTATGAAAATAGACGTTTATTTGTTGGAATTTGCCTAGAGATGGGCGATTTACCGCCACAAAGATCATTGGACTGCCATGTGTCCCATTGAAGTTTCTAAAATTTTGTTGAAAAAATCTATCAGGCCGGCGGTCAGCCGATGCCATTGTCACGACCAATTTCTCAGCTCATGAAGGCACCTATAGTACTGCCTATAGATTAACCAACCTTGTAGCCTAGAGCCATAAGCGATGGACTAACACAGCAAATAATGGTAAGCACAAGTAATTAAAGCAGTAAAAGTAAGAGGAAGATGAAATAAGGTAAACAATTTAAGTCAGTATGGTCAATAAAACCCTACTAAGACCTTATATCAGTGTATACTTAAGCTACTACCCGGTATGGAGTACAATGAATCAAAAAGTACAATGTAGATATACTTGTCTCAGGCATACAAAAGAGACAAACTATATAGATAGAAGATATGAAGGAATCTTTGAATGTTGGGAGCTCACCCTATACCTCTAAAGTCAGCTAGCTAGAACGAACAGTGAAAAAAACGTCGGGCTCTAGTACTTGGATATACACCAGAGGAACACAAGTACAGTATGAGTACAAATCACTGAAGCAATAAGTACCCAGTAGGCTTCTAGGGACCACTAGGCACTTCACAAATACAATCACAGTAAATAACAAGAATATATAGAAAGCAGGTCATGGAGACAAGTAATACAGCACAAGAAGATATCAACATAGAAAGAAGCAAAAAAGTTGATTTAGATAATGCTAGCTAAAACGCAAAGTAGGAATTTAGGGAAGGATGGACGAACGAACCTAGGTTCCTTATTAAATAATAATGGCAAGACCATACAAGATATATAGGAAAGGAACTAAAGGGACAGGGGTGGTGTACCCGTAACCCTAAGATATAGAGAGGAAGGGTAAGGCAAGAAGTATCATACACAAATAACCTATATAGTAATAGTGCTCAATAGGTAAAATATGAAACTAAATAGCAATAGTAAATAAAGTAGAAAATAAGATAATACCTTTCCAAGCCTCCATAAGAATGGAAGAGTACAAAGAATTCATGCTAACCCTTATGGCGTCACCATACCACGGGCGAATACAAATAGTAAATAAGTGAGATAAATTAACACAAACACAATAATACAGAATTTCCTATATATGTTCCTCCTACGATACCCGAAGGACAACTTCCTATGTGTCAGTCCTCAGAATGACAAGGTCCAAGGAGGTGTGCCAGCTAAGCAAGAAATGTATAATGTAACAGAAAGCCTCATAAATTGACATTATGGAGCCTTGGGGAGGCTTTCATCCTGGCATCCAATGCCTCAACATATCAGTATCACCGTACCATAAGTCTTGGAAACTATGTGCCACATATCTCTGTATGTTAAGGGAATAGGGTCTTGAACTAATAAGAGTGAACTAGTATGAAAAAGGTTATACTCACTGTCGAAGCAAACTCGATCGAGCGAGATAGAGTTGTGTTGTTCTGGAGATACGGTGAGCATCAACCATCCTTTCTACTCCTGGTCTTCTTCTATGTTGAAGTTTTTCCATTTCAGACTTGGGATAGTTTTTGTTTATATACGTTTTGGGTCATGCAGACTTGCATTCAATTTTGGTTATATTTATTTATAGTAGCTCATCGGCCATGACACCAGGTTTTTGGAGGTGTGTTTTTGTTGTTTTCTAATTTGTATCTTCTTTCCTTCCTGGTTTCTTTTTGAGATTACAAGTACTGGCCCACCGCTACTCGTTCTAGGCTAGGGATTAGGCTTGTCTACAGGTAAGGTGTAGACACCATCACTTCCTAATTTTTGGATTGTGACATCCTGTCAGCACAACGAGAAGGGAAAGAGATATCAGAGAGGTTATAATAAGTCCCATTCTATGGGCCATGGTCAGTTTAACTAGGCACAGGGCCAATCTAGTAGGCTGGTGCAATCATCTCCTTCTCGAGCACAGTATTCGCGAGGATTTGTTTTGAGTGTGTCCTTTGTGGGCCATTATGCTAGATCTTGTCCTTAGAAGGGAACTATACAGCCTACTTCTCATTCTGCACAACCTTTGAGATCAGTGCCTCTGCCGGCTAGAGGTAGGCAATATGTCATTATATTTTGCACCTAATTTGGGGTTTCCTAGTGATGTATTAGTTATATCTATGCATGTTGCTACTCTTGTAAGGGATTTTTAAATAGTTGGTCAGGTGATCTGATCATGTATGATTTCCATTAGAGGACTAGACATTTGGGCTGATTTAATGTTTTTGACATAATTGATTTTGATGTTATTTTGGGCATGGATTGGTTGTCCCATTACTATGCAGCTTTTAAATGTTATGCCAAGATCGTTACCTTAGTAGTACCTGGTTCATCTTCAGTTGTGTGGTAGGGTTCTAATAGTCATGCACTGATAGGGTTTATTTTTTTCCTTCTGGCTAAGAGGTTATTAGGGAGAGAGTGTTTGACATATTTAGCATATGTTCGTGATATCCATGGAGACATTCCTACTCTTGAGTTTGTGCCTGTTGTTTCTACTTTTCTTGATGTATTTTTGATTGACCTACTAGACATACCACCAGAGAGATATATTGACTTTTCTATTAATGTAGAGTCGGGCACTGAGCATATTTCTAGTACTCCTTATCGTATGGTTCCTACAAAGTTGAAAGAGATGAAAGTTCAGCTCCAAGATTTATTAGACAAGGGATTTATTCATTCCATCGTGTCACCTTCAGGTGCGCCAATTTTGTTTCTGAAGAAGAAAGATGGTACTGTGACAATTTGTATTGATTATTTGTAGTTAAATAAAGTCACAGTAAAGACCAAATATCCTATTCCAAGGATTAATGACTTATTTGATCAGCTTCAGGGAGCCGCTGTATTCTCTAAAATTGACTTGAGATTAGTTACCATTAGTTGTGGATTCGTACAGAGGATGTACCTAAGATAGTGTTCAAGACTCTCTATGGTCACTATGAATGTTTGGTTATGTCCTTTGATCTAACTAATCCTCCAGCCGCTTTCATGGAGTTGATGCATAGGGTGCTTAAGCCCTACTTGGACTCCTTGTAATTGTGTTTATTGATGAAATCTTGGAGTATTTGCAGAGTAAGTTGGATCATGAGCATCACTTGAGGTTGATTCTCCAGACACTGAGAGAACATAGGCTTTATGCTTAGTTCTCAAAGTGTGAGTTTTGGTTGGAGTTTGTTGCATTTTTTGGACATATAGTGTCCAAGGCTGGAATTAAAGTTGATCCAGCAAATATCCAGGTGCCCTTAACTAAGTCGACTAGGAAGGATGTTTCCTTTCATTGGTCTGATGACTGTGAGTTGAGCTTTTCGAAGCTCAATTACTTATTGACTTCAGCGCCAACATTGACATTGCCAGTGCAGGGTCAAGGATTCTCCATATATTGTGATGCTTTTGGTGTTGGTTTGGGTTATGTTCTGATGAAGTAGGGTTGAGTGATTGTATATTCTTTGAGGTAGATAAAGGTCCACAAGAGTAACTACCCCACTCATGACTTGGAGTTGGCTACAGTAGTGTTTGATCTTAAGATATGGAGGCGCTATTTCTACGGGGTCCTGTGTGAGATCTTTACTAAGCATCATAGTCTTTAGTATATTATGAGCCAGAGGGAGTTAAATTCCAGGTAGTGAAGATGGATTGAGTTACTAAAAAACTATGACATTTCCATTCTCTATCATCTGGGGAAGGAAAATATTGTGGCAGATGTCTTGTGCCGGAAAGTGGTCAGTATGGGTAGCCTAGAAGCCTTTTCAGTTTCCGAGAGTCCATTGGTGGTGGAGGTTTATTCATTGCCTAGATGATTGGTTAGGCTTGATCTGTCAGACCCTAGACGAGTGTTAGTGTGTGTTGAGGCCAAATCTTCTTTGTTAGATCAGATTCCGCAGCGGCAGTTTGAGGATGAGGGTTTAGCCGCTCTTTGTGATCAGGTATTAAATGGAGAGGCCGGTAAGGCTTCTATTGATTCTGATGGTGTGCTTCGATATGATGGTCACATTTGTGTACCTCAGGTTGGTGACTTGGTGTAGTTGATCATACGTGAGGCTTAAAGCTTTAGGTATTTTATTCATCCTAATGCAACCAAGTTATACCGTGATTTGCAACAGTTGTATATGGTGGAATAGGATGAAAAGGAATATTGTTGAATATATCTGTAAGTTCTTGAAATGTTAGCATTTTAAGTATGAGCATCGCCCCCCAGGTGGTTTGATGCATAGACTCCCTATTCCGGCTTAAAAGTGGGAGCGGGTGACTATGGACTTTGTTTCTAGGTTGCCTCAGACTAGCTAAGGGCATGATAATTCTTGGGTCATTGTTGACAGGTTGACCAAATCAGTGCATTTTATTCCTACTCACTCCTCCTATGATGCTGAGTGTTTGTCTCAAATCTACATTCGCGAGGTGGTTAGATTGTATAGTGTTCCTATATCTATTATTTCGGACAGAGGTACCCAATTCACATCGTAATTTTGAAAATATATTCAGTGGGACTTGGGTACTAAGATTCATCTGAGCACTACATTTTATCTGCAGACTGACGGCCAGTCTGAGCGGATCATTCAGATGTTAGAGGATATGTTGAGTGCATGTGTGATAGAATTTGGTGGTGCTTGGGATCAGCACCTACCATTGGCAAATTTTACTTACAGTAATAATTATCACTCCAACATTGAGATGGCACCATTTGAGGCATTGTACGATAGGCGGTGTAGGTCACCCGTTCGGTGGTTTGATGGTTTTGAAGCTAGAGTCCAGTCTTCAGATTTGTTATATGATTCCCTTGACCAGGTTTGAGTGATTCAGGATATATTAAGGGTACCACAGAGTATGCAGAAGAGCTACACTAACCGTAGACATTGTGCCTTAGAGTTTGGAGTTGGTGATAGAGTGTTTCTGCGGCTATCTCTTATGCACGGTATGATGAGGTTTTGTAGGAGAGACAAGCTTAGTCCCACGATATTCACTGGGCCAAGAGAACCCCCTTGAGTAAAAATCAGGGATATTAGAAAATTTGGGATTTTGGAGATAGTTGGCAATGTTGCCTACCAGTTAGCTTTACCTATGCTTGCTGGTTGGAGAAAGTTTGAGAGTGTTGGAGAGAGTTGGTGATGTTGCCTACTGGTTGGAGTATGTTTTTGAGGGTATCTCCTATGCTTTTAGTCATTCATTTGGTATTTCATGTTTCGATGTTAGAGCAGTATATTCTCGATGAAGCTCATATCATTCGAGAGGATTCAGTGAAGCTGGAGGAAAATTTTTCCATTGTTCAGGAACCTACAAAAAATTTAACTAAAGATGTTAAAAAGTTGAGGTCCAGGGAGATTCCAGTAGTTAAGGTGAAGTGGAGGCACCGTACAGTTGAGGAATCTACTTGGGAGATCGAGAGTGAGATGCAAAAGCAGTATCCACAGCTATCTGAGGCATTAGGTACTTCCTCTTCCCATTAATTTCATGATTTTACTTGACTTTTGGTGACAAAATTCCTTTTATCAGTGGATCTTGTAATAACCCTCATGGTTATTTATGACTTTCTGGGACCGGTAGTTCGATTCCCTAGCGGCTCATTGAAAAATATCTCAAATTTCCTATTTTAGAGCCTAAAATTCAGTACTCATTGACTAAAGTCAACTATCCTTCAAGATGAGCTTGGAATTAAATTACAACAGTTACACTAGCTTCAAAGTGCCAAATAAAGTAAAGATTGACCTTCGTTTCAGAGTTTTCGTTTGAAATTTATGCTCATTTGTGGATTTTAGTTAAATTTAAGACCTAAATTGGAGCTTGAGTGGAATTTTGGTGTTCAGAGTGTCGAACGGAATTTTGACGCTTTCATCAGATTCGAAATGGTGAATTTAGTCTAGTTTGACCCTTGGTATGCATCTCAAGGTTTCCGTGCTCGATTTAAGTTGTTATGTGGAAAGTTGAAAATATTTTAGTTTTGGTTAAGTCTTGATTCAAGGTTATTTTTGCTCAAATGACCTTCAATATTTATTTCGATGATTCCGTTGAGTCTGAAATGTGTTTTTCATAGAGAAAGCATATTTGTCTTATCAAAATTGGACTCCATTTCAATTTTGAAACTCCCGTTGAAATTTTAGAAATTTTTGTCTTTAGGTGGTGCAGCTTTGATCGATTTATCGGTCAAAGTGCTGATTTATCAGTATCGAACATCCTGCCAATAAATTGGACAGGACGATAAATCAGCCATAATAACCGATAAATCAGCTAATTGTCCAATTTATCGGTGCCTATTAGTGTCATGGGTGCCGATTTATCGACATTTTTGGTTCGATAAATCGGTACATGTGGCCCTTTTTCTTAAATTTTCACCCGTTTGGGGGTATTTTCCCCCGTCTTTTCCCTCATTTTCTTTCTAATTTTTTATGTCTTGGAAACTTCCCCAAACTCTATAAAAAGGTCCTTGAAGATCTCATATGTTATACTCACCTTCGGTAAGTTGTTTCATCAGTTGAATTTCAAGAAAATTAGTGTTTTCCCTCCATTAATGACCTAGTCATGATTTCTTAATTCTTTCAATTATATATGAAGTTATGAGGTAATTACTTGATGTTTAGAGTTATTATACATCATGGTAACATTTTCTTTTCCAAATTCTACATACAAATTCATAAAGGTCGATTCTTTAGTCCTTTTTATACTCAATCTTCTTGGGGTTGTTCAAGGTTTTCCCTTACTTGAATTGTGCTCAATTTTGGAGTACGAGTTCCTATTAATTTGGAACCCCGTGGCCATGTTTATTTTCAATTTCGATGAGTGGGCCCCGTAAGCTAAGTTTAGGCCCAATTTTAGGCCTAGTCTAGAGCTTTACATAATTTATACTGTTAGACTCATATTGACATATGAACTTTTACGCAAGTGTCATAGAAAATGAAGTTCGTTTGATATCAGTCGGAGTAACATTTGCAAGCTTGCAGCGCTTTATCATTGAACGACAGGTAGGCCCACTGGGCTATATCTGGGTTTAACATTTTAATAATTGTGCTAAATAGAATCCGCGGGTTGGGTAGCAAGGTGGTTATAGTGACCCTATACCGTTCTTTCATATGTTTCTTCATTTGATATATATTTCCGCATCCGGATTTATATGGTGCCTATGACTTAGGATTTTCCCAGTGATACCTGTTCAGGCATATATGGTTGTTATTCATGTATAAATACTTGTCGATATATTGTTCATGCATTATACGAGAGGTTGAGCTTTAGGCTCCAATGAGAGTGCATTGGAGCTGGGCCAAGATCACCACCTGATTATTGAGCCATGAAGGCTAGAGACTAGTTTTAGTAATAATGACAGATAAGGATATAAATCAATATATTATAACATTCTAATAATAATATAAGTAAATGACCTTTTTAGTGTTTTAGACTCGACATCATATTGAGCACCCAGTAATACTATTTCTACTTATTTTAGCCCAGGCTTTACTCTCTGGCACTGGAAATTATCATTTGACTAATTAGTTCTGGGACTTGAGATCAACTCTGTTTGAAAGTGAATACAATTGTTGGCACTTGAGTCTGTCGTCATACAACAGTGAGTACATCTTTTCAAAACTATTATATACACTGGTTCAGAGGATCATTGATACAGTTCCCTTGAGGACTTTTGGTGATACTATGATATAAAGGCGTGGAACGCCTTGACTTGCCGAGTATGGCTTGATGATGTTATTGATATGAAACATTGGTTACCAGACTATGAGACCCTTTAGGCTCTGTGATTTTGGGAACCGAGGTTATGATAACATTAAAGATTATATAGTGAACATACCTCCATGGACCTTGCCTCTAGTCTACTATGGCAACACGAAGGGATGGGTATAGGATGGAACAGGGATAAACTGGGAACAATTAGGGTAGCCTTCCATGGATTCTGTCTGCTGGGCCTACGAGTACCGGAGGAAAAACATACACGGGACTCGTTACTTCATATGAGTGTATTTCTTTTTCTGCACTTGTCTTCTTCAATATACCTTGATTAAGTGTAAGGCCTACAGTGAGTGTGAATTCTTTGTTTAGTTTATTTATTATATTATTGCTTTTCTGCTTAGTTACGGTAGTGTTACTTTTAAGACTTACTGCTTATATAGATTATTGTGTGTTGTATCTTCTTATCAGTCTTTCCTATTGTACTTGAGGTTATCTGTATTCCGTCGATATTCTCCTCTTGTCTTCTTTTGACTCTTGATTATTGTTGTTATTAGTCACATATACTGTTGCAAGGATTTCCGGGTACGTTTTCCTTTATTTCCTGAAATCGTGTTATGTGATTAGCTAGTGATACATGTTCTAGTAATGAAAAGAGTGCAACTTTGACAAACCAAATATGTATATTATGTGAAAAACAAATTCTGGACTCAACGGAATCAATGAAATTGACATCAGAGGTTGTTTGAGAAAAATTGACCCCCAACCTTGACTTAACCAAAATTAGGAAATTTGTAACTTTCCACATAACAACTCAAATCAAGCACGAACACCTTGGGAAGCGTACCAAGGGTCAAAGGTTGTTTGAGCAAAAATGACCCCCAACCAAGACTTAGCCAAAACTAGAAAATTTT
>JBDJHY010262310.1:0-10482 GCA_039654485.1 Withania somnifera
CAGGGTGAGCTAGGCGTCCAGCTTCGTCTTGTTCTCTTTAGATGTACATTTGATTTTGCTATCTCCATTGTATTTCGAAGACTTATGGATATTGTATATTTCTCCTCTTGTTGATCTATATTAGTGGTTCATTTGACATTGACATCATGTCTTGGGTATATTTTGTTAACTCCTTACTTCTTTACTGCTTCTTTTCATATTATTCCGCATAAATTTCAGTAGTCCCCTGCTTCGGCTACGGACTACGGGGGTTTGGTTCTCCTTCTGGTGGTATAGTAGGTGCCATCATGATCCGAGAAATCGGGTCGTGACATGTTTGGTGTTTAGTAGTCTTTGTGATGATATCATGCCCTAGCCCCATACAAGCCTAGAAGTGAGCTGCATCCAACTGAGATAATGATAGCTCTATTTTCCCCTATATAGGGGTGGGTAATTTTCCCTTAACAAGTGCCCTCTGGGCAGTTGTGGTATCCTCGCACAGATTATATGGCTCAAGACCGTAGTGGGGATAGGAAAAAATATACTTTGTACCTAGGGATTGTCTCCATGCTATGGATTTCATCTTGTATCTTAGACTAGTTTATCTTATTGAATGGTTGGGTACAGCGAGCATACATTACACGTTTTTAAAGGTAATTTTGATTTTAAAAGAGTAAAAACTAGAAACTTATTTCCTATACATATTTATTCTTGTCCATGATTGTGCTTCTGAGTAGTGTGAAGCTATTTTCGCACTATCATTATAATCCCTGGACACTATCTACATGTTTGCAGTTGGATATTAGTAAGCTTGGATGTTTGGCTACATGGCTAGACTTGAGGCTTCACTGAAATATGATATACGAGCTGAACCTGAGTTTTTGCACTTTGGCCCTATTGACTATGCTATTGGGAGGCTTGTTATGAGGTTTTTCATCCGTATTCGGGTCCCACTATGGGCCTTTCTAGTCTAGGTCGCTATGCTTAGGGCATGACTTGCAACCCGTAGGAGGGGTAGAAGGGGGAGTAGTGGTATTAGCACTACTCCTACTAGTAGCCAATACTCCACAACACTTATTAGTTACTACTGTAGTTAACTTGTTACTGTTGTATATTACATGTTAATTTCCTATTTGTTGTAGATCACTCTTTACCTTATCTAGGCTTATTTTTTCCCAGTTGGCCTATGATGCATGTTCCTTCTATTTCTACAAATGGTCCACTTGGAGGCTGGATATCCATTTCTATAGTTTTTCCCCATTGTGCGTTGTATTTTTACCTCTATTTATATATATACTCTACAACCATGATGAGAGGTTTTGGGAGTTGTTTTAGTTATGTATTTTTCGTGTCTTTTTTGTACTTCTACTCTTCACTTACTTCTTTGGGTTTACTTTGGATTCTTCCTACTGGCCCATTGCTACTTGCTCTGTGCCAAGGTTAGGCTTATCTATAGGGGAGATGCAGACACCATCATAACTCGATTTTTCGAGTTGTGACAATTTGAGTCGTTACTTTTAAGAGCCTTGTTGAAACATATGATTTTCTTGTATAAACTCTTAGATTTAGTGGCTTATGATAGTGGAAACCTGTTTTTGGGTTATGTAGTTAGATCATTATCCTTTGTCTTATTATGATGATTATTCTTACTTGTGCCACTTAGTTTCCTTGTATAAAACTCTTGGATTTCCTTGTATGATGATTATTATCCTACCTATATTCCGGTGATAACCTCAAAAGACATGCAAAAATATTTGAAGAATCATGAAAAAATCTCAAAATTGTACGATGCTAGAAAAATCATTACCTATGCGTCAAGACGAGTAAAACAAGATCATTATTACTATAGAAATAGCAGGGTCAAAATCCAAACTAGAAATGGTTCTTTAAACTCTTGTAGCTCAAAAATATAAAATATTTATATCAACACATAGTACACATCTCATAGAACTTGCAGTAAAAAAACTGGCTCAAACTAATGGTAGAAAATGAAGAAACAAGCTCAGAAAATTTATATAATATAAGAAACTTTAAAACCAAAGAAGAATCTAAGAATTACAAGGCAATCATAGAACCACCAGAATATGATTCCATAGATTAAAAATACAAAAATATTTCCTAAATAACTTTTTTATAGCCCCGGAATTAAGTGAAAAAGAGAAAAATAGAGAAACTTTTGTCCAAAGAAGAAGAGAAACCCATATATATGTTGCTAGGTAGTGCTGCGATCATGGTACATGCCACAAGATCGTGTCCATTGACTGCCTCACCCTTCATAATGCGGTCCTCAGCCCCCGCGCTCAGAATGAAAATAAAGTCTGATTTTGACTATTCATAAATGAAAATTTTATGTAATCGAAATTCCATACTTAATGGAACCAAAGAAAAGGCGATTTGAGGTCATTTCAGATACGTAAGTCCCAAAGTAACCACTGTTAAAATAATTTAAACAATAACAATGCCAGGGAACCAACTTACCGGTCTCAGCAAGCCACGAATGACATTGGGCAACTACAAGAATGCTCTAAACACAAAGGAATTGTGAAAAATACAAAGATGGCCTCGAGGTCCATTACACGTTTTTACCTGTTTAGACTATGAATTAGACTTACCTACCCTTCTAGGAAGAGAGGTACCAGCACATCAGATTTTTTGGGCGTGACAAGAATAAACCAAGATCTTCTTATAGTGACATAGATAAGATATTATAAACCCATCGAATATTTAAACCACCTGAATTTTCAAAAGATAAACTTCCTGAATTTCAAGAAAAGTTTGAAGTCCCAGATGATCTTATAGAAAAGTTCTATGGGAAATTAAAAACTGAACTAAAACTTAAAGATGATAAGTGTATAAAAAACTATTTGAAAAAAATTATGGTGAAATTAATAAATTAGATTCTAGATATAACATAAAAAATAATTATTACAAGAAACTTTCTTTTCCAAATGTGTTGTATGAAGAAAATGAATATTTATTTCATATATCCCATTAAGGAAATGAAATTGTTGAGAGAAATATTGATGGATTAGCAGACCATCAAATATATAATAAGACACATGAAATGAAATGGGAATATCCATTACGACATATAAAATGAAAATTTCAAAGATAGATATTCTTCTATTAATTACATCAGGATTTGCAGGTACATTAAAATATTGGTGGAATAATTATCTTACCGAAGAAAATAAGAAAAGCAAAATAAATGATAAATCTATTATTCAGGTTATTAAGAACGAATCTACGGGGAAACTTCTGAAAATCAATTCTCAGATATGCCACCACTACTTTAATATATAGTATAGCTAAATATTTTATAGGAGAATCTCAACATTTCCAAGATAGAAGTTTAGAAATATTATCAAATTTCTCTTGTCCATTGTTAGATGATTTTAGATGGTATAAAGATGTCTTACTTAATAAAGATATGATTTGAGAAGATTATAATCATGATTATTGGAAACAAAAATTTATAAGTGGTTTAAGAAAACATTATTTGCAGAAAAGTAAGAATGGAATTAAAAGATAGATTTTAAGGTAAAATTCCTTATAATTAGTTAAGTGACCTTATAAGTTTTATAAATGTCGAAGGACTTGAATTATGTATAGATATAAAACATAAAAATCAACTAAAAAGAGAATAAAATGACAAGAAAAGTAATAGGAAGCTTTTGACAAGACTTTAGGTATATAAAATTATCTTCTCCCTCAAGAGAAGCTTCTAAGAAAATTAAAGAGGAACATAAACATTAAAACAATAAATCTGAAAAACCCTTTATTATAAAAGAAAATATAAATTATATAATGGAGACACCAACAAAGGTGATTCTATGTCCTACAAAAATAATACTGATAGGTGTTGGAACAGTGGAAAAATAGGCCACATGACTAAAGATTGTAGAGTATCTAATAAACATAAGAAAAGATAAATATGCTAGAACTTGACCAAGAAGTCAAAAAAAAATTATATTTTATTCTTGAATAAAAAATAGTTCTTCATCTGAAGAAAGAATTAGTGATAAAGAGCATCTTAATATTGCAGATATCTCTGATAAAAGTTAATCGAATGATCACTATGGAGGCACTGAAGCAATTTGCACATGAGATAATAATTTTGTAGATGTCATTACACTAATAATAAATCCTTTTTGATATGATTGATAATATTGAGGATAAAGACCCGAAGAAAAAAATATTTAAAGGAATTAAAAATTATAATTCATGATCAACAACATGATAAAGAGACTTTAAAAAATTCAATATGAAAAATGTGTTAAATAATTTAAAAAAAAAAAATCTACTACAGCACTACAAGATCTTCAAGAAGAATTTTTGAACGTAAAAAGAGAAGTAAAAGAAATTAAGCAAAGACTTAATATTCATGAAACGGAATCACTTGCTAATAAAATAATAAATAATCTCAATCCTAGGTAGGAATGAGAATCATTTAAATCAAGCATGGAGAAACGTCAAAATTAGAAAAAGACATAGAAGAAATAGAATCTTTAGAAGAATCCATAAAAAACAAATTAGGTATTAAAACTATTATAATAGTTAAAGCTCAAAGTTACCATATACCTAATCCATTAGTTATAAATAAAAAATATATCATTCATAAAATTACATTATTAGATATAGGAGCATATCGAAACTGCACTATTGAAGGCATAATCCCTACTAAGTACCATGAAAAAAGTACTACATGATTATTCTCTGCAACAAGAGAAAGTCTCAAAATTAGTTATTAGTTTCCTAAGGGACACATGTGTAATGATGGAATATGTTTCATTAATAATTTTGTAATAGCTAGTATATCAATGAAGAAATAATATTAGGTTCCTCCTTTAAAACTCAAATAAAATAATTTGTCATTAATTTAGACGACATTCATGCCTCTATTCAAGGAAAAGAAACTATATTTTCCAACCTAAATAAAAAAAGAAAGTAAATTTATAAAAGATAAAACTATCTTCAATATAAATCTACTTCCATAGTAAATTAAGATAATAGTAGTAAAAAAGTTAAATTAGTAGATCTCATGGTCTAGTTAGTAGATCGCTTGGTCATGAACCCATGTAGAGACATAGAGTTCTCGTCAAAATTTAAAATGACCTAACGTTTATTATTGCAAGAAAATTTTATAAAGTATTTTCCAAATAAATATTTTTCAGATGGAAAGCTTTGTTATCCACTTTGATTTTTAAATTAAATGGAGAAAATAATTCTCTCCTAGGCCTTTTTTAACAAAGAAAATTTTATAGGGAAATAATGAGACCACCCTAAACACTGGAAGGACTTTGAAGCCTCCATTTCACCAACTACTCAAAAAAAGAATATAGATAAAACTACCACTCCTAATAAACAACAATTTGATATAATAGTTTTATAGGTCCTATCAATCATGGAACTAGATAAAAACTATGAAGGTTTTCAAGTATCATAATTATTCAGACCCTGCTATACAAATCAAAATTATATGGAGACAGACGATCCCCTCAAATCCCAAAGGTATTATGAGTTTGGGTTGCGTTATCGAAAATTAGCCCAACCGAATCTCATTTTGGAGCCTGGGTGGTCCTTTGATGATTTGAGCATCGGATTGGGATTCTGTTAATTCCATCAACTTTGAAAAATATTTATTTTGGGCTAGCTGAGCAATTTGTTCGCTACTCGGGGTGTCCGAGCTCGTTTTGAGTAGGTTTGCGAAAAGATGGGCTCCTTTTGATCCTTTTGAATTTAGGGTCCTTTTCTCTTAAACAACATTAGTTAGTAGTTTCATCAATTTCTTTAAGTCCGTAGTTTATTTTCCACCAAAAATAAACTTTTGTTTTGTTTGAATTGGAATTCGGATGCTCTTTTTGAACCTGAGGTTAATTATTGACACTGATAAGGGGTGTGTGTTTGAGGTTGATATTATAAGGGCGAGGCCTTGGTTACTGACACTGATAGTCGTGTTCCACTTTACTTTCATGCGCACCTACGTATTTCCTTAGTATGGTATGTGCTCACCGGGCTTATGGGGGAGTCATGATGGATTTTGCTGTGTTGTTTGTGCTTACCGGTGGGATGGGGTGCCAGGTAGGTTTTTCTGTGTTGTTTGTACTTACCGGTGGAATGGGACGCCAAAGTAGGTTTTGTGTGTTTACTTTCTATTACTTATTTAGCGGCATTTTTTATTCAATCTTTATTCATGGTTCATGCATATATGGTATCTTAATTAGTACGGTTTGACTGAGTTGGAGCACAAGTATGTTTCCTTACTTCATTTCAGGGTTCGAATACTGGTCTCTGTGGATTGTGTGTTTAGTTTCTCTATATCTATACTGGTAGGTTCGATATCTTACCTCTCTGCTTATTATTAGTTTTACTTCTTGCTTACTACTATTAACCTATTTTACTTCCTCTCCTTTATTACTAGAATTTTATTTTAACTCAATCGACCGATGATGTCTACTGGGTACCTTGTTTAGTACTCATGTTGGAATTCTGTACCTTTTTTCGTGATGCAGATACCGGTATGGGTTATCAGAGACACCGTGACATGTAGATTTGATTTAGCTAATTGCAGAGAATATGGTAAGCTTTTCCGTCTAATCCGGTCGGTATTTCCTTGATTCTAGCTTGTTTTATTCACTCTACAGCAGGCCCTACATTGTATTATGTTTTACAGGAGTTACCTTGGATTTTATATCTTTTGATTATTCTATATAGTAGCTCTATATGCCACAGATACCAGGTTTTGGGATTTGGGTTGATTCTCTCAACTATCGATTTCTCAACTCATAATACGCTTTCTCTCAGCCTCTAGTGGCTTATGTAGTGGTCGGTGGTTATGTATGATTTCCTTTTTTTTCCGTTCTTATAAATTGTTTATGTCTTTCTTTGACGCCTTGGATATTTTGAAAGTTTATAGCCCATTGCGCATAGCTTTGGGATTTAGGATTTGGCTTGTCTATAGGAGGATTGTAGATGCCATCATGACCTGGATTTTGGGTTGTGAGAGAAAGAGAAAGAATAGAAGATTAAGTTCTTATTTATAAAAGAGGAACTGCAATTAGTGTAAAATAAAAATTTATAACGAGAGGCAAAATGTAATACATAGAGTTTAGTTGTTAAGCGGGTCATTAATTTTACACGTATAATAAATAAAATGAAGTAGTCAAGTGAGTCAGCCATTTTTGAGGTCTATTTAAGGCCTCCATCATGTAATTAGAAGGGCATCTAAAAATTTCCCATCAAATTCTCTCTGAATTCCCTCAACTCTTTATACATTTCCCTACCTTTTCTATCATTAATAAAAGTTCAACTTTTATGAGTAATTTCTCTACTTTGTCTACTTCTACTTTGATAAAATTCATTCAAATTGTTACTTGTTTAAAATTCTCTTTACCTCCCACTTTGTTAAATTTTGTTACTACTTTCACACATTTAAATAACTGTATAAATTATTGAATTGTCTTAATGATCTACCCATTTGGTATCCGATCCATGTTAATCGAGAGGAGTAGGAGGATTCTTGTAAAAGAATGAGTGGATAAACCTCCATACTATTCTAGAGCTAGTCGAAATTGTGTTGCTTTGGAGATAATATTTTTTTAGTGTGGTAGATATTTCTGTTTTTTAATGTCATCCTTGGTTTTATCCTTGAGATTAGCTAATTGTTTAATCGCAGCATAGACATTAGCAAAACTATATTTTTCATTGGATTAGCTCAGAAGTTGGGAGAACTAGAGTCGGACCCGAAGGGTTTTCCCGTCTCCAAACCTAAAGGAATAAAAGTTAGAGGATATATGAGAAAATACTACACAAATTAATAATTGTCTACAAAAAATAAATAAAAAGGTTTGAAAATATAGGATTAAATACTACACAAAGAAATAATTATTTAGGAGTAACATCTAAAGTAGATTTTGGCCCAAGGATAGTACTAAATCAACTTGATCAGTTTCCTTATTAAAAATCTAAATTTTATAAGGCTTCTTTTAATTCTTATTTTGAAAAGAACCTGATGTTCTCTCATCTTTGCGGTATTTTGGAGCCCAACCACTTATTTTGATCATCTTGCTCAGATACTTGATCCTTTCAAATTCATAAATATCAAAGGACCAACTGATAATATAGAAGATTATTTTTCCAATAAGGAATTAGGGGGTGGGCTTGGGTTGAACATAGGCTCAAACAAAATTTGAAGGGTCGTAGCTATACTTTACATAATTGAATATTTTCTAATAGCATAGAGATATTTAACATTCTGATAATTTATTTATGTAATGACCTAATGTCGTTTTTCCCTTGCATATGTATTATTATTGGTTTACCTCTCCAATAGTCCACTTATATAAAACTAAGTGTGATTCCATGGTTGGTTTGGGTGCGGGATGTGACGTTATAAAAAGTTTGTGAAATTTTTGTTTTTTGAGGTTTTAAGTTCAATTGAGGAACTCTATGGGTCATATAGAGTTCTGGACCTCGTATTAAAAATCCATTAGTTCTGTCAGCTCTAAAATGTTATGTTTTGTCTAGTTCCACTCTTGTTTACTATTTTAGACCATTTGTTGTGAGTTTGATCATTTAGACAGGCTAAGGTAGAACTTTTAAGTCATTTAGTTTACTTGGTCAACATATGGTCTTAGAGTGCTTGGACCAAAAATCTAATGGTCCACATGATTCGGGAGGTGGAATTTAGCCTAAAATGAGGTCTTTCATATTTTCCTTAAGCCCCGAGGGTATTTTGGTCATTTTAGTTAAAAAGGAGCCCTTAAGGAGTATCAGGTTAAGGATACCTCTTACACATGATTTGGTTGATCTGTTGAGTCCAAAGAATTAAAAATTAATACATTATCATATAATGTTTGTTATCACGGGATTTTGAACAATTTCCGAGGTCCTTCCTATGCCAATTTTGCCTTGTGGAATACAATTGTTGTTGTTCTATTTCTGGCCCCTAGCCTTTATTCTTCTATGGAGGCCTAATAAGTTAGCAGAAAGGGTATGCTGATGTGCTTCATGTTCGTGGCAGCTGTGGTTGCGTTCGTGATTATTTATCTGTATTGCCTTTCGTGATCACGATGTCGGCGATCATGAATGTCTTATGTTTTATGGACTTCCAGGATCACGGGGGAGGGGCAACATTTGTGGTAGTCACTTAGTGCACTTCTGTTAAATTTAAAACAAATTGGGAATGTTTTTCGATCATGAAAGCTCATGTAAACCCTCTCTAAAAACCTAATTTTTGGCAAAGTTGAAACAGGAAGTTGAAGATTATTATTGGGTAAGTTTTTCAATCACTTATTCATCGATTTATCACCACTCTATCATGATTTTACATAGAGAATTCATGGTTTTGAACCCTAAATCAATGGGTCAAATGAAGAACTCAAATTTGATAAAAAAATTAGGATTTTTTTCCATGAAATGCAACAGATTTTTAATGAAACTTGATATTTAGCACCCCTTTGTATTGGGTGACATTATTTTATGATAAAAGTTTTATCCCGACTCAGTGAGACTAGGGTTGGTTTTTATATAAACCTTGATTAATTTAAATTATGTGTTGATTAGTGAATATTTTCTTGTATTTTTCATTTGGGTTACTAGATTGTGTGTGGTTTTAGGCTAATAAAAAGGGCAAAGCTCTTGTATAGCATGGATTTTTAAAAGTAAGGCATGTTTAGATTTAATGAGTTTCTATAAATTGTTAACAATTACTTGTTAATTGCTTTGTCATTGTGGTGACTTGGGTGACTCGGGATTACTATCTTCTATCACTATCTTCTATCATGGTTGGACTAGAATTGGATTAATTGAAATGATGTGAACAAATGATAGATATTTTGATTGACATATATACTTAATAGTATTATGGATTGTGGATTGACTGATGTAAGACAATATGGGGATAAATTACATTCTTGATTGGGAAATGCCCTTGATAAAATATTGATAACCTTGTAATGGAAATTGCTCGCTTGTGGTGTTAGATACAAGGTGGATATATTAGTTAGGCTTGTGAAAAAATAAAGCTACACAATCTTATTGAATTTGTTGATTATAAATAGCTAGATTTGCATGTCAAATTGGATAAATATTTGTTGAAATTGTGATGTGGCCTTAATATTATTTGATGTGTGATAACTTGTTCACTTTTTTGTTACTTTTTACCAAGTGTGGTATCTCATCCATACTATTTTTATTCATTATCTAAGTGCAGATAACTCGTTCACAATATCTTTATTCATTACCTAGGTGTGCTAACTCGTTCACACTATGTTTATTCATGATCTATGTGTGGTAACTCATTCAAACTATCTTTATTCATTATTTTAAGTGTGGTAATGTAATGACCCTTACGGTCATTTATGATAAATATAGAGTGTCTTACATCTTAGAGCATTTCAGTAGTTGCCCCAAGTCATTTATGACCTGCTGGGACCGATATTTCGGATCCCTGGCGACTCGGTCGAGAATTATCTCAATTTCCTTGTTTTAGAGCCTTAAGTT
>JBDJHY010262320.1:0-10482 GCA_039654485.1 Withania somnifera
ATTTGCATAACTTGCAAACGAAACCTCCAAAACACAAACTTAGGGTCAATCTTGACTTTGTTTGGCATTTCAGAGCTAATAGAAATATTGAAATTTAATTACAAGCTCGTCTTGAAGGAAAGTTGACTTTGGTCAATGAGTACTTAGTTTTAGGATCTAAATAGGGAATTTGAGATATTTCTCGATCGAGTCGCCGGGGATCCAAACTATCGGTTCCAGCAAGTCATAAATGACTTGGGGAAACTACCACAATGTTCTAGAATATAAAAATTCATATATTTATCATAAATGACCATGAGGGTCATTACAGAACCATCCTTCCTCATCTATGAACATCCCTATTAGTTATTACCAAAGGAAATTAATAAAAATCCTCTCTTCTATTCCTTAAAACCACAACTCTCAAATTGAAAAAAAGATCAAGAAGGAGGGTTTTATAAAAAATACTTCCCTTTCTTCAACTCTTAAATCGCAAGAAAGATCTAGACTAGCTCAACTCCTAAAGAACATCAACAAATAAATGTTTAAGGCCTTTTCTTCAAAGATTCTCCTGCAAAATTTACCTCTATGAAACTCCATAAAAAGGTTTCTCAAGTTGTACATTCAAGGTCCCAAGCCCAAAGTTTTTGCTCTAAGAATGCTCAAAATTAAGGTATGTAGAACTTCAACGAGAACCTCCTTTACTTCTCATGTCCAAAACTTGTATGTTTTTCATGAATTTTGTTCAAATTAGGATTCAAAGACCCAATTTTCAGTTCCAACTAATTTATGTACTATCTTTTATATTTTATGATGTTTTCAAATGTATACAAGATTTTATGAAGATTTTTACGCACCATAACTCTTAGAATGGTTTCCATGTTTCCCTAGTTAGCTTTTATGACTTTATAAATATGATTTATATGAAACTAAACTCATATGTATCATTTTTAAGCAGTATTTTTTACCATGCTTTACGTTTCATGATTTCAAGATTTCTATTTAAACTATGATTATATGTAAGTTATCCAGGTTTATGTATTGGCATTCAAATTTTTATTTTATTATAAGTATGAGAAATTATGATTCATGATATGATAAGATTGTGAGCTTTTATAAATATAGATTTCCACAAGAATGTGATTTGTACACATCTGATATATGCCTTAACCTTAGCAAGTTAAGAGTATATAAACTTATTATGATCTCTTAGAGGACTATCTAGCACTGAGAGGATGGGGAATACTGTTACTCGGTCTAATGGGTGACAACCTAGCTCTATAACTATGTTTGCCAGCGTAAGTATGAACCCAAGCTCCATAAGTATGTTTGCCAGCGTAAGTATGAACCCAAGTGGGATTTGCCTAAGTGGTTAGCCCAAGAGTCTATATATGGATCAATCATTATGAATATGTAACTTTTTTACCCCTAGAAAGGTATTGAGGAACTCCCCTATCATGAGGTTACTACATTGGACATTAATAGCTTACATAACATTTGTACGTTAGAAAAAACTCCCACTCATGTTCCATATATGCTCTTTTTTTAGTTTCTACTTAAAGTATTATGCATGTCTCACTATAGTTTAATTTATATATGATTAATTTTAGCATTATATTTTTTTTTACAATTTTTAGCTATATTTCATGATAAAAGGGTGAGTTAGTACATATGATTTTTCATGATACAATGGCACGTTCAATTTTATCTATTTAGTTGAGCATCATTCTTTAAATTATTTTACATAACTTATGACATAAAAATGCATTCAAAGTACTGATGCATACTCTACGCCTACATTATTTCATAATGTAGATGCAGGCACTCCTCTCCAACTCATGGATAATAAATTCTAGCAGATTCCATTCAGCGATGGTGAGTCTTGTTTTAATTTATTTATTTTAGACTTATGTTTATTTCAAGTCTCAGTTCTTTAGATTTTACTAGGAGCTTTTCCTAGAAACTCATTGGTTATAGTAATGGATTAATAAACAGACAGTTAGTCAGCAAGTTATGGTCAATTTTAAATGACTTTATTTATCCAATGACAAATTTTATTCTTATTTTATTCTAATTCATCAAGATTTCTAGCCCGTTTTTAGCTTTTATATCATCTTTCAAGTATATGTTTTATAATCATGCTAAACCAAGAGTTATGTTTGCACAATGGTGGTTCCAAGTACTATATTACGTCCTTAAAGTAGGCTCATGGTGAGAAAAAATATGGTAGCAGAGAACAGAGTTCAAGTGTCCTACGGAGTATTTGAAGATGTGTCTAGTAGAGTCTTACTTATGGGTGTATTGTGCACCATACGTATAATTAGGAAGCTATAGGATATTTAAGGAAATTTTCCTTTAGTTTATATTCTAAGTGGTGAGATAGAGTAATCATGTAAGAAGATTATGCACGATCTGTGCAAAGCTCTAATTCCTTCAACTATGCCTCATCTTTGGGGTTTTTGAAATAGTGAAGCTCTAATAATTATCTATGTAGTTCTCTTAGAAAGAGCCATTATAATGTTCATAGTTTTTATGTTGTCTTAGAAGGAGATCATTAGTGCATTAATTCCTTTGATTGAAACATGTTCCCCTTAGTTATGTGAATCATGTTGCTTTGTTGAAGTATGACGTTCTTTCAGATCCTTCATAGTAATTGATGCTAATAAGGAAGAAGTATGTATTAGAATGTTTGGGTTGTATTGTCACCCAAGAGGTTGTTTTAATTGGTATTTTTTGGGCCAAAGACTTATGTGGTATAATGTCCTAGATCACAAAATGTGATATCTGGAGCATACAGATCAAAAGTAGACACAATTATTAATTATGGTATGTAGCAGTAGTTATGTAGCTATAAAGTGAATAATATGATGGTATTTCTCTGAGTGTGGAACAAGGTGCAATATGTTTGATGTAGATTACATGTAGTTTATAGAGGAGCAGTTTTTGTTTAAGCTGACTTACGTGGGGTTTAGATTAGAAAAGGAGCTTATAATGACAAGTTATTTGTGTTAGGAAGATCAAGTATAGGATGTGAGCAAGATATAAAGGAATCGGTTGTATTTAGGATTTGCTTTGTAGGTTCTATAAGAGGACTTTATAGTATTTATAAGGGTGTGAATTTAGCTGGTGTAAAGGATTTATAAGGAATATATTAAGATAGTAAGTTTGTGAAAAAAGGGTGTATCGGTTATACTAAGTAAAGTGTGTGATTGAGATTGTTTATTTCGTTCTTGACCCTCAAAAAGACTAGTGTTACCTTTATTTGTCATCTAGTAAATTTAAGTTTGAGTAGTAAGTGGAAGTTGTGTGCTACCTATGTTTAATACTGAATATTATTCTTGATCTCTTGCTGGTCACTATAGTAAGAGGAATAACAATATGAGGGTGCAAGATGATAAGGTTAGTTTTAGAATTCAGCCTCGTGGGCTTAATATAGTGTGTGTGAGAACTTAAGTTGATGAATTATGTTTAAGTTTTGTGGTGTGATCATATAATATGAGCTCTACATGAATAAGTGAATAAAGGTTAAGTTATTAACTAGATAAAAAAGGTATTAAGGAGACAGATATATACCCAGAGGAATAATTACTACATGAGATTCTAGGTTTTTATATTCCAATATCACTACAGGTTAGTATTAATAAGTTTTAAGAGATGGATATAGGGAAAGGTTACTACCTTTCCTTTATGGTTTTCCTAAGAGATAATTAAAGGGTACGGGTAAGGTAGATGATGTTGAGTCCATTGATGTAAGTATTGGCCTTTTTTGAATTGGTGGATAAATAATGGGTGTCAATATTAGTAATCTAGAATGAGTTATAACTTTAGGGGAAAAGATAAAGTTAATAGTCATCCCAGAAGAAAGCTCTAGAAAGAATGTGAGTATTTATATGTATGGTTTTCAAGAGGAAGTTTAGAATAAATGCATATACTAAATGCTTAAATCTGTAGAGTTGGTTGATTGTGTCTAAGTATAGAGGAGAAGTCCTTAAGCCCACAATATCGACCTTTGAGCTAAAATGGAGATGTTAAGGTGAGGAAACCAGTCAAGTCTTATGACTAAAGTGGTATGCAGTTCCTACACCAAACCTACGATCTGTCAATGATAGATTCCTACTCCAGTGTACTCTTTATATCTCATTCAAATATGATACTATCACCAAATCTATGACCTATTAATGACAGATTCCTACTCCAGATTACTCTTTATATTTCATTCAAATATGATACTATCTTTATGTTTATGCATTCATCCCTGACATGGTTATGCAACTTCTGGAGATCAACATTTATGTTCGGCTTCTAAAATATAGAGAAATATCTTTAGATGATGATTACATTCTATCTCATAATTTTGATGTCCATTTACCTTATGAAATCAGTTATAGTTTTTTTAGCATTATTTACATATCCAACTCATGCTCATCCTAACTATCCAATCTACCTTATGACTCTACTTTTAGGCCCTTGCAAACCTCAGTATTCAGTGACACTACTTTCATGTCTCTTAGTATGGAAAAATTCTACGGTATTGGGCCTCATGATATTCTCTAAATAACAAATTAAATTGTGTTACATCATGATAAGATCAGACGAGATTTCTTTATTGGATCATGCATATGATTCTCTCTTCTCTAAGCCTTATGTATGTCCCTCTGTGAGAATAAAGGATAGTTATGTCATGATCATGCTCAGTCTAGACTCCTTTTTTATGATCCGAAAGTAGACCTCTATCCATAACTTCTACATTTTATGCTCATTCTTTGTTCCTTTAGTGATTCCATTTGTTTTTTGTGTAAGTGGTAGGAAACAAATCTAGGTGAAATCTAAGATAGTATACAATTGATTCTCAATTGGTATAGGTTCCAACACATTTGTATCTCCTAAGTTATGTAGCATGAATGAAATTATGAGGTAAGAATGAGTTATATGTAATAAGTAGATGATATTATGGAGTATCTCCCTTCATAACTATAGGAAATTATTGATTATAGTGATGCTTCAGAAGGTTTGTAGATAGTCTTAGTTTCAAGAAAGCCACTAAGAGAATAAAGTGATATGCTCGATTTTTTTTTGGTAAAGGTATGGAAAATTTCATTATATGGCTAGTAACTCCTTTATTGGAGCTTTAGGATGGTTTTCTTAAGAATAAGGAGTAGCGTTCTTGAAGATATAAAATATAGCACCTAGTGACTCAGACTTGCATGATCTATTACATTTAGGGCCTTGTATCTCCAAGTTAGGTTTGAACAAAGGAACAACATGCATTTTGGCTTAAAATCTAATAGTTATATGTACCCTTGTGATATTATAGGATATAAATGATAAAGTATAATTTCCTAACAAGGGAGAAAGTTTGATAATATTAAATGTTATTACTCGTATCTTTTAAGGAAAAAAGGTAATCCTTTTCTTACTTCGTGCCTAAGGAACTGATGGATCATGTCTTGTAGCTTCATAGTGGATGAGACTTAAGTCTAAGAAAAATTCCATGTCCTAAAACCAGTTCTTTAAGTTTATCTTGGTTTCTTGCACTCATAACTCATGCTAGTATATTTTTAATTAGGTAGACGTCAAATTCTTGTTGCAGTAAAATCTTGTTTAGCTCATATGCGTTCCTTCTATTCAAGACCATCATTAAAGTATGAATGATCCTAAGGGAGAGATATTCTAACACCCTAAACTATTAAACTAAGAATTGAACCCCTCTAAACCTGTGGTTAGAGTTGAACCCAAGGATTTCTTACTTGGATGTTATGAAAAGCAACAAATGTGAATTAAGATCATAAGAAACCCCTTGTTCTAATTTAAAATCAAAGCTTCTCTATCATCTTAATATTTATATAGGATCATCCATAAGTAAACTTCTAACGAGCATAACTCATAGAATATAAAAGGTTATGTGGCCCATAACCAATCAAATAAAATATCTCTGAGTCCAATTTCTAATGCAGCGAACTGTGCATCAATAAAATTCTTGAATACGAACATATGTAGATTTTATCGTGAAGCTTTCAGAAGTGGCACACTAAGTGGAGAAAGGCACCCATCCCAGAACTCCAGGGTGCTGAAAATAAGGAAAATTGGTGTACTGAGAGGCTCGGTACGCCCACACTATTCCCAGGTCCAAAATCCACCCAACTTAACCTAATTAAGAGCATTTTGTTCACTTTCTCCTGAATCATCTCTCTTCACCTTCTAACATCCCTACTCAATATTAAAATAAATAAATCGATAAAAATCCTCTTCTCTCTTCCTCAAAACCCCAACTCTCAAATATCAAGAAAGATCAAGACTAGGGTTTTATCCTCCTAATTCCCAACTCTAAATAAAATATAACATAAAGAGATAAAGGTTTAAGGTATCTTCTTCAAAGATTCTCCCGTAAATTTTGCCTATACGAACTCCACAGTAGAGTTTCTCAAGGTTTAGATTCAAGGTATCAAGCCCAAAGCTTTTCTATAACAATTCCCAGAATTAAGTTATGTAGAATTTCAATGAAAACCTCCTTTTATTTCATGTCCCAACCTTGAAAGTTGTTCATGAATTTTGTTAAATTTAGGGTTTAAGGACCCAAATTTCAATTCAAACTATTTTATGCATGATTCTTTATATTTTACAATGTTTTCATATGTTAACGAGATTTTATGAAGATTTTATGCATCATAAATCTTAGCAAGGTTTCCTTTTTTTTTTCTAGTTAGTTTCATGACTTTGTGTATCTAATTTTTATGAAACTAAATTTCTATATATGGTTCTTAAGAAAGTTTTGTAACCATGTTTTACATTCCATGATTTTGAGGTTTTTATATAAATTATGATCTTATGTAAGTCATCAATGTTCAAGAAGAAGCTTTCAAATTTTCATTTATGATAAGTATGAGAAATTATGATATGATAAGATTATGAACTTGCAAAGAACTACAACTTTTTACAAGACTATAATTTTTATACATTAGATATGTGTCACAATACCATTGCAAGTTATGATTATATGAAGTTATTATGATTTTGGGAGAATTACTTATCACCGAGAAAATGGAGAATACTATTACTCAACTAAGGGGTGACACCTTGTCCCCATAACTATGTTTTCCAGTGTAGGTATGAAAATAAGTGATTTTTGCCAAACGGTTAGCGTAAAAGGCTATTTATGGACCGATCAGTATGACTATGTAAACTTTTACCCTAGAATGTTATTTAGGAACTCCCCAACATGAAGTTGCTACAATTCACATCATGAGTTCACATGACGTTTTTCAGTTAGAAGAAACTCCTATCTATGTTCCATATATTCTCAACTTCCAGTTTTTAGTAAAGTATTATATATGGCTCATTATAGTTTACTTTAGATATGATTAATTTTTAATATTATGCATTTATATAGTTTTTACCTATTTTTTATGATAAAAGGGTGAGTTGATACATATCTTTTTTCATTATACAATAGCATGTTTAGTTTTATCTCTTAGGTTCAGCATCATTCTTTACACTGTTTTACTTAGCATATGTAAGCCTACATATTAATATATTCAAATTACTGACGCATACTCTATGCTTGCATTATTTTATAATGAGATACATGTAGTATTTTCTATAGATAGAAAGCACAAGCAAATTCCTATCAGCGCTGGTGAATCCTCATTCATTCTAATACAATTGTCTTATTTTAGTTTTTTTGTTTTAGTCTTATGTTTATTTCTAGTTTCAGTACTAGAGTTTGTCAGGGGGCTTGTCCTAGCAACTCATCAGTTATTAGTAGAGACTTCACTGACAGAAAAACAGTCAGTTATTATAGTCAATTTTGAATAACTCTACTTATCCAATAATAAATTTTATTCTTATTTTATTTTAACTCATGGAGAATTTTAGCCTATGTTTTATCTTCTACATCATCTTTCAAGTATATGTTTTATGACTTATGCTAGGCCAAGGGTTATCTTGGGAACTTGTGATTCCAAACACCGTGTTACATCCTGGTGTAGGCTCAGGGTGTGAAACTACCATTGAACTAAAAGTTTTCAAATTTAGATAACTCAAATTCAATTAGAAAGATCACTTCAAAAAGTTAACTAATATCATTTGATAGAGAACAAAATATGGCAAAGTAACTTAAATATCTTCCAAAAAATTAATATCATCAATGAGCGAGGCAAACTACAACTACACCAAAATCAATGCAATGTGTAATAAAAATAATGCATGTATGATCCATTGCTACTCATTGTTAGCCGGATGGGATCCATCAAAACTTGCGAGGTCCATGGATTCGTTTAGAATTATTTTTCATTTTACCACAACTCATATAACATATCTCAAAATTATTTCCCTTAGGATTTTCATAAATTACATCACATTGTACGAAATTATTTTCTTTTTGGTCTTTATAAGTCATGTAATATTATGTGGAATAATTTTTCTTTGGACCTTATCACGTTTATACACCTGCTTCAAGAGCCTCATTTTCAATTTAAATTCTTAATTCATCATCAAATAAGAAAGTATCATGTGCATTTAATGAAAATATCAATCACAGTCAACATAGGCACCCCACAGGGGCAGTCACAAGAAAATATCAATTCAAATCAATAAAGGCCCCCACACGGGCATCACATAGATAATCAACACAAGCCTCACACGAATATCAATCAAGTTCCCAAAGTATAGTGGTTCAATAGCAAGGATCTTTGCAATACATAAATTCCAAATAATCATCATGAAAGACACAAGTATCCAAATAGATACTTGTCATATCATCTACACTGATACCTCCAAAATTTTCACTACTCCAATTTACAAATAATTACAACATAAACATATAAATACCTTGTAGAAGAGTCAAAAAAAATCTCAACTTGCCTTAATCATCCCTTTCAGATAACTTTAGTACAAACTTAATTTGTTTAATGTTGAGTTAACGATTCAAAATTGAAGCCATCGATACTGATATTGCAATACTTTCAAAATTGATCCAAAAAATTCAATGAAAAAGTCAAAACCAAACTCAAATGGAAAACTAGAATATTTATTAAAAATTATATTACTCATAAATTAAAGAATTCAAATATAAATTTCATTAAAATATAAGTTTAAGTTGACTTTCAAAGCCTTGAGACACCATTTTCTAATCAGATCAAAAAAACCAAATTAAATCTTTTAGAAAAAAGAATTTGAAAATAAAATCATAAAATACTTATTGAAAATAGATAAATATAAATTTGGAAACTTACCTAAGACTTTGATCTTAAAATTTTTCTTTAGAGTTTCCAAAAATATCTTTAAAAACTCCCCAAAATGAGTTTGCAAAATCTATTTTTTGAAATATGAAGAAATAGTTTAAATAGGACTTTAAGCTTGATCAAAATTTAAGAAATGACTAAATTTCTCCTCTTTAAAATATCATAATTTTTCACAAAATAAGATTTCATGGGTCTATTAGCGGATCATTTTTCTCATCCACAAATGATAGAACAACTTGTGGTTTCCCTAAACCAAAAGATCTATATATGACTCATTTTTATGAGTCATCCTACATATCTTGTAGTCGATATATGATCCTTTCTGTGATTCACAGTTTGAGGCCTACAACATGAAACCCATAGGCTCTAACACACGAGTGGGATCACAGTTCGTTGTTCAATTCCAAGAGTTGTTGTCCTAACCACATTTTACTGGGGATGAAAAATAAACTTACTTCAAAAACATCCTCCAAAATATTTAAGAACTTCATGAGCACAAATCACATATACACATAAATTAATTTCGACATTATGAACATCGTGAAACTATTAAAATATGAATTTGGGTCTCCTTGATTTGAAATTTCAAAGGACAAAAATCTAAGCTAGACTTTCAAATTATCCAATACACAAGCATAAAATGTAAGTCCCCATACATGATTCATGTTACAAAACAAGTCCAATATTTAATCCTACAAAAAAGGAGTTGAGAGAAAAAAAAAATAAGAAGTCCCAGGTGCATACAGGCAGGGGTACATCCCGTCATTTAATTGTAGTGACTGCACATATATCCATAGGAAGAGAAATTTTAAACTTTTAAAATGTCCATCTCAAACCATATGATCAGACATACGGACCATACCAAAGCCATATGACCTATATGGAGTGTCGTCGGGCAGGTCCTGAGTCAGGGAAACTTTTTAGAAAATTTCATTTGGTTACCCATATTGTTTATATGGGATCCATATGGACCATATGGGTAACCGTATGAAATTTCCTAAAATGTTTCCCTAGTTCAGAATCTATATGGACCGTATGGTCCTCTATTGTAGGTAACCCCATACCTTCTCTACAGACTATACAGGCAGAGATATAATATGTACAAGCTGCAAGCGGGTTATTTTATGATTTGTATAGTGCTCCACCCAGATTTTTCAACAATTTAATAAAGGGAATTTTGGTCAATCCCCTTCTGTCCTAGTCCAATACTATGTCATTTTATATTACTAGAGGGGTAATATAATTAACCATACTTAGAATATTT
>JBDJHY010262331.1:0-10482 GCA_039654485.1 Withania somnifera
GTGGATTAGACACATGGGCTGACTTAATATTGCTGGATATGGTGGACTTTGATATTATTCTAGATATGGATTGGTTGTCTCCTCATCATGCAGTTCTGGATTGTTATGCCAAGACTATCACCTTAGTAGTACTAGGTTCATCTCTAGTTATGTGGCAGGGTTCTAGTAGCCGCGCACCGGAAAACTTTATTTCTTACCTATAGGCTAGAAGATTAACAGAGAGAGGGTGTTTGGCATACTTAGCATATGTTCATAATAATCAGGTTGACACTCCTACTCTTGAGTCTGTTCCTCTTATTTTTGAGTTCCGGGGTGTATTTTTGGATGACCTACCAAGCCTACCACCAGAGTGGATATTTATTTTGCTATTGACTTAGAGCCGGGCACTAAGCCCATTTCTATTTCCCATACGCATGTCCCCTGCTGAGTTAAAGGAGCTGAAGGTTCAGCTTCAGGATTTTCTAGATTAAGGTTTTATCCATTCCAGTGTGTCACCTTGGGGTGCACCAGTTCTATTTGTCAAATAAAAGATTGTACAATGTGAACATGTATTGATTATCGATAACTGAATAAAGTTGCTGTGAAAATAGATATTCTATGCTGAGAACTGATGACTTATTTGATCGAATTCAGGGAGCAGCAGTGTTCTCTAAAATTGATTTGAGGTCTGGTTACCATCAGTTGCAGATTCAGACAGAGGACATTCCTAAGACCGCTTGCATGACCCGTTATGGTCATGATGAGTTCTTGGTTATGTCCTTTGGCCTGACTAATGCTTCAACAACTTTTATAGACTTGATGTATAGGGTGTTTAAGCCCTACCTAGACTCATTCGTGGTTGTTTTTATTGATGACATCTTGGTGTATTTACGAAGCAAGTCCGATCATGAGCAGCACTTGAGATTGATTCTCCAAACACTGAGAGAACACAAAATTTATGCCAAGTTCTCAAAGTGTGAGTTTTGGTTAGAGTCCATTGCACTTTTAGGGCATGTAATGTCTAAAACAAGGATTAAATTTGACCCTACAAAGATTCAAGTGGTACTTGATTGGCCAAGACCGACTTTGATTTTCGAGATTTGTAGTTTTATAGGTTTGGCTGGATAATATCAATATCTTTTAGGGGTTCTCTTCAAATGCAACACCTTTACAAGATTGACTAAGAAGGATGTTGCATTTTAGTGGTCAGATGAGTGTGAGTTGAGTTTTTGACGCTCAATGACTTACTGACTTCAGTGCTAGTTTTGACCTTTCCAGTAGAGGGTCAAGGTTTTTTTGTGTATTGTGATTCCTCTGGTGTTGGTTTGGGTTGTGTTTGTATGTAGAAGGATTGAGTTATCGCATATGCTTCGAGGCAGCTAAAGGTGCATGTGCATAACTACCGTACTCATGACTTAAAGTTGGCAACAGTAGTGTTTATGCTTAAGATTTAGAGACATTATTTGTTTGAGGTCCAATGTGAGATATTTACTAACCATCGTAGTCTTCAGTACATTATGAGTTACAGGGAATTAAATTCCATATAGTGAATGTGGATCGAACTCTAGAAGGACTACGACATTTCTATTTTCTATCACCCCGGGCAAGGTAAATGTAGTGGCAGATGCCCTGAGCCAAAAAAAGGTCAGCATGGGTGGTCTAGAAGCCTTGTTAGTTTCAAAGAGGCCACTGGTAGTGGAAGTTTGGTCGTTAGCTAATCAATTGGTTAGTCTTGGTCTTTCAGACCCCAGATATTTATTGGAATGTGTTGAGATTAAATCTTCCTTTATAGATCATATTTGACTGTGTTAATTCGAGGATAAGTGGTTGGTTTCTCATTGTGGCCAGGTGTTAGCTGGAGAAGCCAGCAGATCGTCTATTGATTCAGATGGTGTGCTTCGATTCAATGGTCGCATTTGTGTACCTTAGATTAGTTAATTAATACAATTGATCTTGCGTGAGGCTCACAACTCAAGGTATTCAATTCATCCTGGTATATCCAAGATGTACCAGGATCTACGACAGTTGTATTTATGGAAAGAAATGAAGAGGGATATTGTTGAGTATGTTTCTAAGTTATAAACTGTCTGTAGGTTAAGTTTGAGCATCAACGACCAGGTGGTTTAATACGGATACTCCCTATTCTAGCTTAGAAGTGGGAGCGAGTGACTATGGACTTTATTTCTCGATTGTCACAGACTTGCAGAGGTTTTGATACATTTTGGGTCATTGTTGATAGGCTCTCCAAGTCAGAATACTTCATTCCTACTTATTCCTCTTATAATGCTGAGCATCTGGCTCAAATTTACATTCATGAGTAGGTTAGATTGTATGGTGTTCCTGTCTCTATCATTTTCGATAGAGGCACCCAGTTCACTTCGTAATTTTAGAGGTCTTTTTACCGAGATTCATTTGAGTGCCGCATTTTATCTGCAGACCGATGATCAATCTGAGCGGACTATTTCGGTGTTGGAAGATATGTTAACAGTTTATGTGATTTACTTTGGTGGTGCTTAGATCATCACCTACCATTGGTGGAGTTTGCTTTTAATAAAAGCTCTCACTCTAGCATCGAGATGGCACCATTTGAGGCATTGTATTATAGGTAGTGTAAATCGCCCATCGGGTGGTTTGATGGTTTTGAGTCCAAAGTCTCTACAAACTTGTTGTGCGATTCACTTGATCAGTTGTGGTTGATTCAGGATAGGTTGAGGGCAGCACAGAGTAGGCAGAAGAGCTACACTAACCGTAGGCTTTATGCCTTAGAGTTTGGAGTTGGGGATAAAGTATTCCTGCAGATATCTCCTATGTGTGATGTGATGAGATTCGGTAGTCGTGGAAAGCTTAGTAGTAGGTATATTGGACCATATAAGATTTTAGAGAGATTTGGTGATGTTGCCTAAGGTTGGCCTTACATCCTATGCTTTCAGATGGTCATCTGATATTCCATGTTTCTATATTGTGGCGGTATGTTCCTGATGAGTCTCATGTCATTTAGGAGGATTCAGTGCAGCTAGATGATGATTTATCCTTTGTTGAGGAGCCGGTGAAAATTTTGGCTAATGATGTGGGAAAGTTGAGGTCCAGGGAGATACCAGTGGTAAAGGTGCAGTAGGGGCACCGTTCGGTCTTGAAAGCTACTTGGGAGATCGATAGTGAGATGTGAAAACAGTATCTTTAGTTGTTTGAGGTATCAGGTACATTCTCTTCCCTTTTAATTCCTTATTTTTACTTGACTTTTGGAGATAAAAGTCCTTTTATTAGTGATGTTATGATGATCCTCATGGTCATTTATGATAAATACGTAATATTTTGCATTCTAGAGCATTTTAGTAGTTGCCCCAGTTTATTTATGACTTGCTGGGACCAGTAGTTTGGATCCCTAACAACTCGGTTGAGAAATATCTCAAAATTACCTGTTTTAGAGCCTAAAAATAAGTACTCATCGACAAAAGTCAAATTTCTTTCAAGACGAGCTCAAAATTAAATTTCGACAGCTCCGTTAGCTCTAGAATGCAAAACAAAGTCAAGATTGACCTTAGGTTTGTGTTTTGGAGTTTCTGTTTGCAATTTATGCCACTTTGTGTATTTTAGTAAAGAGTATGGCATAAAAGGGAGCTTAGGTGGTGTTTTGGTATTTGGATTGTCGGATCAGAATTCTGACAATTCCAACAGCTCTGGAATGGTGATTTTAAGCTAGTGGAGGTGTTGGTTCAGTTCTAGACAGGTAGTTGCATTTTCGAGGAGTTGGTGGATGAATTCTTAAAACTTAGCTTAAGTGTTGACTTGGTCAACATTTATCCAAAATGACCTTTGATTTCAATTTCGTCTGCATCGTTGAGTCTGGAATATCGCTTTGGGTGTGTGTGCATAATTTTTTTTGCATAAATTAGACTCCAAATACATTTTGAGTGGTGATTCAGAGCACCTTCTTCTCTTTAATTTTGCTGTAAAAATCTGCAACTGGTGCAGGTGCAGTTACTCATCACAATCGCATGCAAGATCATCTGGCAATGTGCAAAATATTTCTCCTACACGGTCGCGACACCTATCATGTGATCGCGACTTGTCCAAAATTGACTCTACGCGATCGCGATGCCTTCAGTAACTCGCAGTACATAAATCCTAGTACGACCCTTACATTTTCATTCAGCAAAAACATAATAATTTCTTCAGTCCCAGGTTAAAAAACCATTCCCAAACATCATTCCAAGGCTAAGGATAATCCCCACATCATTGTTCTTCGATTCCTTGGCGTTTTGGGTAAGTCTTCTTTGCTTTTCATTCTTAATTTTCTTGATTTCCTCAATTAATGAACCCCAATTGATGAAATTGAGAATGTCATGCGATAACCCATATATTGTTGCTTAATTCTTCATTCATTGGGTATATTTTTATGTCTAGTATCATTAACACATCGAATTTCCAACGTTTAATCAATAAAAATCACATCTTTGACCCCATGTATGTCAAATCTGTATGGGCTATTTTGAAGCCCTTTCTACACTCGAATTGTGTTCAATTTTAGAGCATGGGTTCCTATTGACATTGGAAACCCCATGGTGAAGTTTATTTTCAGTTCTGGCGACGGACCCCGCAAGCTCGTTTTAGGCCTGATTTTAGGCCTAGTTTGGATTTTAGTATAAATTGTACCACTAGACTCGTATTAACATACAAAATACTTTGATGCAAGTTTTAGATCATTTGGAGACCATTTGATATCAATTGGGGGTGCTATTCACGAACTTGCAGCGCTTTATCGTCGGACGACAGGTAGGCTCTATGGGACTATCTTTGGGCATATAGCTTTAATAATTATACTTAAAAATATTTGTGGGTTGGGTATCTAGGTGGATATAGTGATCCTATACCGTTCTTTCATCTGTTCCATGTTGATATTTATAATTTGGCATCCAATTGATATGGTGCCTGTGATTTAAAAGATAGCTTGATACCTGTGCAAGAATAAAAAATTGTTATTATATGATCACATGCCTGTATATATACTTGTCAATATGTTGCACATTCATGACATGAGAGGTTGGGCATATGGCTCCGATGAGAAAACATTGGGGTTGGGTCAATATCACCACTTGATTATTGAGTCGCAGAGACTAAAGATTGATTTGCATAATAATGATGAAATAATGATATAAGTTTATAAATTGGAACATTTAATAATAATATAAGTAAATGTCTTTTTAATTGTTTTAGACTCGGCATTGTATCGAGCACCCGATAATACTATTTTTACTTGTCTTAGTCCAGGATTTACATCTTGGCACCGAGAAATAACATTTGATAAATAAATGTTGGAACTTGAGATCGAATCCATTCGGCAGTGAGTACAGCCACTTGGACTTGAGTTCTTATCGTACGACAGTGAGTACCACTTTTTTAACACACATGGTACTACTGGTTATGGAAAATTAAGGATTCCCGATCTATTGAGACTATTGGTGGTACTATGATATACAAGTGTTGTACGCCTTGACTTGCTAAGGATAGGTTGATGAGACTTTTGATACTAGGAATGAGAAGCCAAACTATTGATACCCTTGAGTCTCTCAAATTAGGATGTGAGGTTATGATGATGTTAGAGATCGTACGTGGTGGCATACCTCTATGGACTTTGCCTCCATGCTACGGCTGACATGGAGGAGGGGGTATATGGCATTAGGGAGATATACCGGGAATATTAGGTTAGCCTTCTAAGGGTTTTTCCTGCAGACCTACGGGTACCGGAGGAGGAGCGTATGCAGGACTGGTTACTTCATATGATTGTATTTACTTTTTTGTACTTTTTTCTTCAGTATACCCCTGGTAGTATGCGGATGCCTACGGGCGAGCGTATTTCTATGTACGCTACGCTTCTATCTGGGGAACTTTATTTGCATTACGTTAGTATTCTTATTACTATTATATTGTTGTTATTGGTTAATTGATACTTCATGTTATGTGGGATTTTGGCGCCTTAGACTATTGTTCATTCCTTTATACTTTACTTAAGGTTACCGTTATACCGTCCATGTTCTCCTCTTATCTTCTTTTGACTCCTATTATTGTATTATTATTCACATATACTGTTGCATGGATTCTAGGTACGTCTTTCTTCATTTCCTGAGATTCTGTTAAGTGATTAGTTAGTGATACATGTCTATTTGTTACTTGATTCCTATTTGAGAACTAGCTTCCCTTGTTGGGCTATTTGTTTCTGTGATCCCTTTATTGTATTCCGTTATTTACTACTTTTATTATAGTTATGTTCCTAGTGGGCCCTTGAAGCCTGCTAGGTACGGGTTGCTTCAGCAGCTGGTACTCATACTACACTTGCATATGTGCAGATCTGAGTACAGGTTCCCAATCGTGATTGCAGCTAGTTGTTCGTGCAGATTTCATTCTACTTTAGAGATTTAGGATGAGCTTGGTGTCCGGCTTTTACCTACTTCTCTTTGGATTTGGTATTTCTATTTAATCTCCATGTAATTCAGAGACACGGTTGTATTAGACATTTTTGATTTCTTATTTCTATACTTATAGGTTCGTTTGACACTGATACCCGGTTTTGAGCATTTATGTTGACTATATTATTTCCACTTTATTCACCATATATACTGCTATTTTAAACTTGTGCTTTCCGCAATTGATATTGTAGTCCTCTGCTTCGGCTACGGATTACGGGTTTGATCCTCCTATTGATGGGATAGTAGGTGTCATCATGATCCGTGAAATCGGGTCTTGACATCTCCACAATTAATCCAAAATTGAATACACTCAAAATTACATTTAAGATGATATAATGTGGTCATATGTAAATATAATGACCCAATACGATTGAGGCCAAATCTGATAGGCAATAGGCGATAAAAGCCACAAATTGGATGATTAATTGATTGGCAGATTAATTTCTATACCATGATAATAGAAAATTTTGGTTCGAATTTAAGACTAAGATTGTTGTCATAGACTTGATTTTGAACTATATTGATTAACAAATTAAAATTGTGTCCCTTAATGGAATGTAACATTTTCAGTTTTCATACAATTACAGATATTTGGGCTATCTGGACATGTATTCAATTTTGCATACCATCAGTCAATCTTTCCCAAGAGTTTGAAAGATTTACCTTGATATGATGTTTTCAAATCTATACGAGTTATTTAGATAAAAATAATTAATTATGCTAAAGTAAATTTTACTTTGTAAAAAGATTTATCAAACAAGGATTAACGCCTTGGTTCTTCCTAATTCATTTTTTCAAGCTAAATAAGATATTATGCATGCATCAACAAACGAAGAAAATAAAAAATAATTTGATACCTTATTGCCCGAAGATCATGCAAAACACAAAAATGTTATGCACATTCCATCCCCATTGGATTCACAACCTCAGTTGTAAAAGATTTACCAACCCATATTATATGAAAAACTACAAGAATAATAAGACAGAGTTATAAGAGCTTACTTAACATTAAATATGATAAGAATTTTAATTTTGTTCTTTGTACTTCACAAAATTACGTACCTAGAGAGAAAATATTTTCTTACAATCAAAAATTGTAAATTCTTAATACAAAAATTATTTATAATGATCCACAAATTTGAAAGTCGAAAAGTCTCGCATTTCTGCCAATATAATTCATGAATCGTATAATAATGCACGGTCAATGAATTTCCACCATTGTGAAATCTTATTTAAGGTTTATGGACTATTTTCATACATTAATTCATGAACCATACAATAATTCATGATTTATGAAATCTTTTGTGATTTATCTATCAGGTATTTTTTTTTTCAAAATCAACTGACTGTGAATGTGACATCTTCCTTATACAATACTTACAATACATACTTCCCATTGTGGATTAGTTATGTAACATTCTGACGCTACCCCCTGGACGTCATATAGTGCTTATGAGCCACAGCCTTTTTATCATGCATTCACTATAACTCATTACATAACTGAGTGAAAGCAATAAGGAAAACAGTATAGCTGGTAAATTAACTAGAAAGAATGTCATGAAAATAGTAGTAAGGCCCAAATTGGCAATAACTAGAAAACATAGAACAACCTTTAGACTATGTCAGAAAACCATCTAAATTGTCATGAAGAGTTACTAGGAGACCTCCCCCCCCCCCACCCCGGGTGGCTAAACTCAATAAGAAAAAATAGACTAATAAATAAATGTAAATTATGAAGAGCCATGAAGAATAGGTCCTCAGAAAGATGAGGACTCACCACCATCACTAGTACTCAGAAGTTATGGCACACCTAGTGACTAAATCATTACCTCTGTACACAGGAATCTATATGTTTACACATGTAGTGCAAATGCGGTCAGCAATTGAATATATTGGTACGCAGATAAGTACATGAGTAATGAATATAATATAGATATAAAGTCGTAAGAAGGTGAAAACAAGCTAATAAGCTTAAAGCATACAAGTGCCATGAAAGGTCTATGATAATACTAACCATGGAAGTTAAAACATACTAAAATATCTTGAAACTGAAGTCAGCTGTAATATCATGGTGAAACAGGAGCATCATAAACAATAAAATGCTTAGACAGTAAGAATCCAAAATTCATATGTAGTAAAGTTTAGCATTTTTAAATTTAGAACTGATAGATAGTTTTGTATAGCCAACATACTTCATGAAGCGCATGAGATTCAATTTTTAACCCTATGCCCGTGAGTCCTTTATGCTTGCCAAAGGCATAATGGATACATGTACATAAATTTGATTGATCTTAAGGACACTGGTTAATTACTAGGGTATCATGAACTAAACCTATGCGGGCAACACAGCTGGGGAAAGAATCCCATCAGTTCTAAATACTTCTCCCAAATATGACATGTATGTAACCTAGTCTCATAGTAACTTGCAAACTCATAAAGTTATAAAACTTGTTTATTTATGAATATTTTGAAAAATTTACATGATTTTGTGATACCTATTCTTGTTCAAGGATTTGCAAGCTGAATACTTTAATTATATTTTGTCATGACCTTGTAAATTCTTGACTATTGTAATAACACATGAGTCATAGAAACTTGAACAGAGAGGCTCATGAGGGTTCTTGAATTTTAAGGTTAGTTTAGGAAAATTATGTTTATGTTCATGAAAATCATGATAACCGTATAAGTCATTCTTAAATTACCAAGAATAATATAAAGAACACAATTCATATAAGTGCATAAATTCAAAATCCTTAAAGTAAAACCTAGTCCTGAGCATATGAAATTTCATACTTTTTGAAATTTAATTTCGACATGGAGACGAAAGGGGTCTACCATTGAATAGAATATGGACCTGGAATGGGTTAGTCCCTGAATAACTTGAGGAAATTTTCGAGGAACTTTGATGAAAAATCCTAGCCCTGGAGAGGAACTCTGAACTTAGTTTTCTTGATTTCTAACTTGAGAATTTGGAGTAATAGAATGATGAGAACTCCTAATTGTTGTATTTATATGGTCTTAAAGGAGATGTAAAACGATGTGGTTTTGGTATTAAATGAATGGGGATTACCATATGAATTTCTTTGAAAAAGAGACGTGGAACACTGAAATGACTATTAGCCCTATTGGAAGATTAAGTTTCTAGGCCACCTTGCATATTTTTTCTAAAATCTAATAAGGACCTATATACAGAGGACGAAGCTTCCCCTTCTTTTCAAACCTCATAACTTCCTTCATGGGAGAAACCTTCAAATAAACTTAATCATTCACTTCAAACTCAAGGTCTCTTCTTCTTACATTTACATAAGATTTTAAGACTTTGGGTATCGATTGAACTTTTTGAATATCCTCGTGAATTGAATATAGACCTATAACTACATCTTTACCTACCTCAAACCACCTAACAAAAGATATACACCTCCTCCTTTACAAGTCTTTATAAGGTGCCATCTGTATTGGTGTCAATTTCAATGAATGAGAATATTATTGCAAGGGAAAGGTTTTTTATGTAAAAGAAAGATTAACAAAAAACTTTTCATATACTCCTTAATAAATCATAATAGCAAAAGTCTGTTTAAAAATATAATAATTCTTAATATGATGAAAGTCGATATGGTTGCATCAAGATTTGTTCATACTTTATTGGAAGATGCTGATCTTTAAAGAGTACAAGTCAATACTACATTGTGAAGATGATGATTATTAAAGTTCACAAGTTACCATTAATAAACTTCTCTTTGAAGGAACGATAACATTGAGTGTTGTAGAGTTCAGTGGGTGAAATAGTAAAAAGAGTCATTAATATAAATCTCCCTTATTCTTGGAAAGAGACACTATCCTAACTCTCTTTAAGGATCAATACCCTTAGGTTGTAACAGATAGTTTCCACATCTATACAAGGGACTAGTCTTCAAGAGGAGAAGTATGCTCTATTTGTCCTCTAAACTATTTTTTTTTCTTTAGATTTTAATAAGGATTCTGTCACTTAGTATGTACCAATGAGACAAAAAAAAGGAGGGAAAAACTTGAGTGAGGCATA
>JBDJHY010262353.1:0-10482 GCA_039654485.1 Withania somnifera
GTGGCAAAGAAGAGGAACATCTGGTGACAGACGGAACCATCTGTCCTTTCGTCTATCACCCCCTTTATCTAGTGAGCTTTCTAATAGGCGACACCAACTGGGTGAATCGTCTCCTAACAGAAGAAACGTCTACTAGGTAGCCTACTTTTGGCTTCTTATCCAGTGAACATTTTAATAGGCGGTTCCAAAATGGGCAAACCGTCACCCAACAGAAGAAACGTCTGCGGGGCCGCCTACACTTGACTTCTTATCCAGTGAACTTTTGAGTAGACAACGCTCCCCAGGGGAGCCGTCTGTCCTTAGACAATTCGTCTGTGGAACTTTGTAGTTTGTCTTGCCAGCTAAAAGTGCCTTTTTTCGTACCAGTGTTGCATTATTACACCATTTACTTAACCCTGCAATTACTCAATAAAAGCATTAAAACACACTGCTATTACTCAAGTACACACTTTATTTTAGGGTTTTTAAGTGCGCAATGTGATGTCAAATATCGTCATATCAACATCCTCAACCTAAAATGGTTGCTTGTCCTCGAGCAATAACAGAAACATAACCAGTACACATCAAGAACTTAAAACAACCTTTGTATACAATTCATCTCACAATAGGCATTCATTAGGCTTCATATCATATTGGCTATGTGTACTTATTCACACACTGTGATTCATTCCGAGTGGCACATTGAGAGATCATATCTCCTAACTTGCTACATTAACTCATTTAAAATTGAAGAAATTATCAACTTGCCCTCAAAACAAAAAAGTCCCACATACAATGAAATAATGGAATTTTATAGAATACTGGGACTGGGAATATAGCCTCTCAAGCTAAAAAAGAAATCAAATTGCATATAGAATATCCATAGGCTTTGACTTATCAATTACAACAAGCATTTAGTAAAATGACATGAATCACATAGGACTTTCCTCTGCTTATAATATCGGTTGAGTGCTTGTAGGGCATGATTTGGGAACTTAGTGGCTGACTCAATTTGTTCTACTACCCTTTTTTTTGGCATGTTTCTCTTACAACCTTCTTTTCACTATCACTTGCCCCTGGGTCCCCTTTTTTTTTGCACAACTGAACTCTTTCTCTTTTGGGTAACTGATAAACACCTTTCTTTTGTACAGGACAGGTTTAGCCACCCTCAACCTAGGGTTTTACTCAGGTTGAAGACACATTATTCACTATTGAATCAGGGCCAAATTAGACTGATTACCACATATTATTTTGTGGTATTGCTACCTAGACACCTAAGACTTAGGTTACAATGCCTACACCTAGGTTCACAATATTCAATAGGGAATCACGACCTTATAAAAACCTTCTCCTTTCACTTTTTTTTCGAAGGGTACTTAAATAGTTTGGTTCTACTAGACATAAGGGTTCAAATTGGGAATTCAATACTTCTATGGTGACTCGTTTAAGGCTTAAGTGACTTATCAAGGAAGGCCTAGGATCAGTTTCATGTCACTTACTTTCAACTATGCTACAATATGAACGAGGCAAGTTCTAGGTATCATATACACAACAGATTGCGCAAAAGTGCTCTCCCCCACTTGCAAGTGTCTACTTTTCTCAATTCAAACTTGTTAAACAGATGTCATAGAGAGATACAATTACAATTATATGCAACACCCTTCCTGTATCGCAGTAGTAGAATGAAATACACTCAACACTTGCATGAATTTAATAAAATAATTGAATACTGAAACTTCTTATATACAATGGCATTTCACTACTTAATGAAGTACATCAATAAAAACTATAGTGAAGAGTACATCAAAATAAACCTAAACATGCCAGTTCTACTAAATGGTGTTCCCGAGGGAAAAGAATTTTGCAACAAGAAACCTCAGACAAAATAAAAAACAATCAAGATATAAAATAGGTACACCCCCTCCCACGCAAAGATGGTGCATTGTCCCCAGTGCACACAGACAAAAATGTGAGAAATAGAAAAAAAAGTGTACCTTAGCATAGCAAGAGTTGGGTTGCCTCCAAAAGCAATTGATTTAATGTCGTGGCACGACGAAGGTCATAGGGGTTTTCCTAGACCTCCTCAAACTGGAGACTCTCTACACCGTGCACCGTCTAGATAGAACCATGAAATTTCTTGAGGCGCTTTCCATTTACCTTAAACCTGATATGCTTTTCATCTTCTACTTCTACAGCTCTGGATGGAAAAATGGCTATGACAAGGTATGGGCACATAAGATCTCCTGGGTTTAATTCTAACAGCTCAATGTTTTGATCATGATACTTCTTTATATGCTCCTTGTACAATGCTTCCCGGGCATATGCCTTTGTATAAAATTCATCCTACTCATTAATTTACCCTACTCATAATTTGGTGGCTGTGTCCCAATTGAGATTAACCTTTTTTAAGGCCCATGTTGCTTTGTGTTCAAGTTCAATGTGAAAAAGGCATGACTTCCTACATACTAGTTGAAACGGAGACATCCTGATTGGAGTTTTGAAGTCGGTTTTATAAGCCCATAGGGCATCATCCAGCTTGTGGGCCCAATCAGTTTTGGTGCCATTTACTATCTTAGCAAGGATTGACTTGATCTCTTTATTAGACACCTCGAACTAGCCACTAGCTTAAGGATGATATGGTGTCGCCACTTTGTGCTGCTTCAACCCATACTTGGCTAACATTGGTCTGAAGGCCTTATTATAGAAATGGGACCCTCCATCACTTATGATTTCTCTTGGGGTACCAAATTTTGTAAAGATTTTTCTTCGTCGAAAAGCCACAACCATGTTTCCTTATTGTCCGGTAGTGCGACAACCTCAACCCACTTTGATACATAGTCCACCGCTACTAAGATGTACCTTTGACCATAAGAACTCACAAAGGGGCCCATAAAGTAGATCCCCATACATATAAAAGTTCAAGTTTGAATATGGGGTCAGCGACAGTTCATGCCTACAGGAAATACCTCCTTCCATATGGCATTGGCAATAAGCCTGTAAGAAATTACATACATCATCATACAAGGTAGGCCAAAAGTAACCACACTATAAGACCTTTTGTGTATTCCGGGCACTCCTCTGGTGTCCTCTAGTTGGTGATGAAAACATGCTTCGAGGATTTCTCCCATAGCTTTTTTCTGGGACACATCGCCTGATCATTCCATCTGTACATAGTCTGAACAAGAAAGGCTCATCCCAAAAGTAGAGTTTGGTGTCATGGATGAATTTACATTTTGCATGCCATTTAAGGCTATTTGGGAGGATGTTTCAACTACATAATTTGCATATTTTGTATACCATGGGGTAGTATCAGATGCCACAACCAAAAATATCTCATCATGGAAAGCATCCTCAATTTCTGGGTTGACCTTGTCTCTCCTGTCTTCTTCCAGTAGTCTTGAGATATGGTCAGTCACTTGGTTTTCGCACCCCTTTTTGTCTATCACCTCAAAGTCAAACTCTTGTAACAACAATATCCAGTGGATCAACCGGGGTTTAGTGGCCCTCTTATCCATGAGGTATTTTAGAGTGGCATGGTCAGTGTGCACAACTACCTTGGTTCCCAATAGGTATGATCAAAATTTATCAAATGCATACACCACAACCAACAACTCTTGCTTAGTAGCAGTGTAGTTCTTTTGGGCCTCTTTTAGAACCTTACTAGCATAATAAATAGGATGACAAACCTTCTCCCTTTTTTCCCAAGTACAACACCCAAAGCTACATTGCTAGCATCACACATCAATTCAAATGGGGATGCCCAATCAGGTGCTGTAATCAACCATTGCTTAAGCCCCTCAAAGGCTTCCAGGCATGATTTATCAAACACAAACTTTACTTCCTTCTCGAGGAGTTTGAATAGGGGACATACAATTTTAGAGAAGTTTTTAATAAACTTAATATAAAAGCCGACATAGCCTAAGAAGCTTCGCACTCCTCTGACAAAAAATAGTGGCGAAAGCTTTTCAATCACCTCCACCTTTTCTCTATCCACCTCTATACCCTTTGATGAAATTTTGTGTCCTAAAACACTACCTTCTCTGACCATAAAGTGGAACTTTTCCCAATTTAGTACTAGATTCACTTCAATGCATCTTTGTAGGGCATTACCTAAATTAGCTAGGTAATCTTTGAAGGTGTCTTCCACCACCTAAAAGTCATCCATGAACACCTCAATGGTATCCTCCACCATGTCGGAGAAAAAGGATATCATGCACCTTTGGAATGTAGCTGGAGCATTGCACAATCCAATGGGCATCCGTTTAAAATCAAAAGTGCCTTAAGAACATGTGAATGTTGTCTTTTCTTGATCCTCAAGTGCTATAGCTATCTAGTTATAGCTGGAATACCCATCTAAGAAACAGTACCAACCCTGTACGACTAACTGATCTAACAGTTGATCCATGGATGGCATAGGAAAGTGGTCTCATAGAGTAGCAGTATTTAGTTTTTGATAATCCATACAGATCCTCCATCTGGTCACAGGCCACTGTAGGACTAGCTTATTTTTTTCATTCATTACCACATAATCCACCCTTCTTTAGTACGCATTGAACTAGACTTACCCATTTTGTATTTGCAATTGGATAATCTCTTTTTTTACCACATCTTGCATAGGTGGATTCAGCCTTCTCTGGTGCTCTCATCTGGGAACATATTCGACCTCTAACTCGATACGGTGCAGGAAAATACTTGGTGGAATACCGATAATATTAGCCATTTTCATTTCAATTACTTTCCTGAACTTCTTCAAGATATGAACTAAGGACGTGACCTGCTGTTCTACTAACTGGGCTAAAATAATGATTGAAAAGGTATTGTTGCCTCCCAAAAAGACATACTATAAATGATCTGACAGTGATTTGAGTTCCAAGGTTGGAGGGTTCTTGGTAGATGGTTTTGCTGGCAGAGATGGTCTATTCTACAGGTTAATGTTCTGGTTTTCTGGTCTCATAGGAGTAGGCCCCTACCCCAGCTAGCGTATTTACAGTTTTGGTATATCCCTCCATGATCTCATCATCACAATTTGTCACTACTGCTGCCAATAGATCAAGAAATAGTTTTACATCAACCATGGGCTCCTTGGGTTCATCCAATCTGCTTTGATCATGGAAACTACACTAATGTCCCGTGGCTGCTTCATGGATTTGCATATATTAAATGTCACTTCCTCAGTATTTAGCTGAAATTTCATCTCACCTCTCTTAACATCTACCTAAGCTCTCCCAGTTACTAGAAATGGTCTCCCTAGAATGATAGGTACCTCAAAATCTACATCGCAATCAAGGATCACAAAGTCTGCCAGAAAGATGAGATTATCTACTTTAACCAAGACATCAAACAAGATTTCTTTCAGTTTCTTGACTGATCTGTCTGCCATTAATACCCACATGGTAGTTGGTTTGGAGGCTTATAAACCCAATTTCTTGTATATTGCTAAGGGCATCAGGTTAATTCTTGCCCCTAGGTCACACAATACTCGAGAAAAATAGAAGGTACCAATAGTGCATGGGATAGTGAATGCTCCTGGGTCTTCCTTCTTTTGCACCAAAGATCAAGAGGATATAGTTCTATAATTGTGGGTGCTATTTTTGGGCCTAAAGTTGATGGTTATTTTCTTGGTGACTAGCTCCTTCATGAATTTAGCATAGCCGGGCATCTGCTCCAGTACTTTTAGTAGTGGTACATTCATTGACAGTTGCTTTAACATGGTCATAAACTTTTGAAAGAGGCCATCTTCAATTTTCTTTCTCATTCTTTGAGGGTAAGGTGGTGAAGGTCGAGCCATTTCTTTTACTTTTGTTAGCCCTACTTTCTCATGTCAGATACCGCACTCTTTGCATTCTGGGGTCCCTTTGCCTGTTCATTACCCAAACCTACTTGTATGGTTGGTGATTCTAGTGCCCTCCTTTCTTCTCTAGCTGGTGTGGGTTCTGACAGCAATTTACCACTGTGTGTGGTGATGGTCATACAATGGTTGTGCCCCTTGGAAGTGGATGCCTTGGTACTTGCACCCAGATGGCTCAATGAAGCGGACATCTAACCCATTTGAAATTCTAATTGATTTATTGATACCGGATATGATTTAACCATTTGGTCAATTGTTGAGAACTTCATGTTTATAACATCCAAACTTTTACCTAACGATTAACTTTCTACAGTAATGTGGCTAATATTTCTTCTACTCTCGATGTACCAACTTTCTTATCTTGTTGTTTTGGCTGCCAATAATTCCCATTCTTTCTTTATTCAAAATTGTCATTATGCCTCCAATTATTGGGTGCTTTGTTATGGTAGTCATCTCTGCATTTAAAATTTCTTCTACCCTGGTTCCAACCTTGGGTTCCCTACTGTAACCCCCCTAATTTTATGGATATTTAGCCTCTTGTTCGAAGTCTGAATCAATATTGTCATACTCACCCTCTTCATGAAAGGCCACTGCTTTTACTTTCCTGTGGCTACCTCCCAACAGTTGTTTCGACATCAAATTAATTTGGGTTTTCAAGTATTTCATGTCTTGATCTCTCTCCTCTTCCTTATGGCATTGGTCAGATATCATAACATCACTCTTATCCCCACCAGATACCTCAGACTCTCTAGTGTGCAAACCTCTTGTATTGTTCGTTACTGTGTCCAACTCCTGGACACATAAGCATAGGTGTGCCCATATATGATCCACATTAATTCCATCCACAGCTAATTTTGAAGGAGCATTCAACGCACGGTAGAAAGTTTCCTTCTGATAGTTATCCCCAAGCCCATGAGTGTGGAATTGCTTGATCTTCTTATTGAACCTCAACCATAACTCATGAAGAGCTTCATCAGGCCTCTGCCTAAAATTAGTTATCTCGTCCCGTAGCACAAGCATTTTGGACGGGGGAAAGAACCTTTCTATGAAAGCCTCTTTTAGTTTCGCCCAATTTGCAATAGAATTGGGAGGCAAATCGTTGAGCCACATGGTAGCTTCCCCACCCAGTGATAGCAAGAAAAGCCTCAGTATGATAGTATTTTGGCTCACTCCAGACAGATGATAAGATTTGCAGATGGCTGTGAAGTTTTTGAAATGCAGGTTTGGATCCTCACCAGCTATTTTGAGAAATAAACCTTTCATAGTACGCAGTAGTATCATTATGCTTATGATATTAAACTTGCTTCCTAGGGCCAATGGGGGTAGTATGATTGCCCCTATTTCCCTACTCCATCAAGTTCTGCCTCATTGTTATCTACATATACTTCTTGAGGTCTCACAGGTTGAGGCCTGCGAGGTGTATCTTGATGGTTTGCATGTTGTGCCTATACAGGGCATTGATCAAGTTCAGGTAGTAATGCATGCTCCTGTCTGTTCATTCTGGTGAATGTTTTGGATATCTCGGGGTCTAATTGCAATAATTATGCTTGTTGACTTCGGGTGTTGGGCATACGCTACCTGTATCCTGCAATATACAAAAAACAACACGAATGTGAAAACTAGAAATAAACCTAACTATAGTTGCTAAATAGACTTCACCGTAAACCGTATTCCCCTGCAATGGCGCCAAAATTTAATAACACCCAAACTACACTTCCTTTCGAAGCATAAACAGTCAGTTTTAAAATATAAAACCTAACCAAGGTTGAGCTCGATCCCACAGGGAAGAGGTGAAATATATACGTCCAGCAATATAAACTAACTGTTAGAGCTTGTTCCTAGTAATAAATAAAAAAAATAAAGGGCATTTTTGTGATTGTAATTCTTCGTTGTTTCGTGTTAACAATTATTAATTTACTCAAGTGCATAGTTAATCTAGGTTTGTGTTCATCAGGGTTCAACCATCTTTCGGATTGTAATCTTTTCATGGCTGCATAATCCTTCATGAAGTAGACTTATGTATGCATACAAAGCTTTTTACTTTAAGTGTTTTTCAACCTTTGATCCTATGTAAACCTCTTTTATACTGGGTTAGGGCTGTGAACGAGTGCATTGCATGTGTCATGATAATTCAAGATGATTACTCTAGTTACAGCAGCAACCATTAGAATAGGGTAAACGCCTCGAATTTCTTAGCATAATCTCAACTCTTAGTTTCATCTACAGGGTTAGTGCTAGTTAAACCTAGGCATTTTCTAGTGTTTGCAATCACTGAAAGTCATTTATTACGTAGAGATTATATTCATACAAAGGAATAGATGTAACAGCTTATATAGATTACAACCCTAGTATAGTTTAACCCATAGATCCCACAACCGAAGGGTTGGGGTTCAAACCTCAATTGTCATCATACTACAATAATGAATCCAGAAGATAAAGATTAACATACCATAATTGTAAAGTTCAGTTGATTGCAAAATAATGATACCAAAATCTCAACACTTGTGTTCTTCAATGAATATGGGTGTTAAACCCTAACTCACAAGTCTCAGAATAAATGTTCCACTCTCTTAAATATTAAGCTACGTATGCTATTTATAGAGTGTAGTAATAAGTGAAATAATCAGCAACTTGGGTTGGGCTTTTGCCAGTAGGCCAAGTAGATGGAACGTCTGGTGATAGAAGAAGCTGTCTATCCTTTCGTCTGTCACCCCTTTTATCCAGTAAGATTTCTAACAGGCAGTGCCAAATGGACGAACTGTCTCACAGCAGACGAAATGTCTGTTGGGCCTCCTATTTTTGGCTTCTTATCCAGTGAACTTTCTAATAGGCGGTTCAAAAATAGGCAAACTGTCTCCCAGAAGAAGAAATGTCTATTGGGCCACCTACACTTAACTTCTTATCCAGTGAATGTTTGCGGATCCGTCTGGTTTGTCTTGCCAGCTAAAAATGCCTGTTTTCATATAAGTGCTGCATTCTTGCACCTATTAACTTAACCCTCCAAATACTCCATAAAAGCATTAAAACACGCTGCTATTACTCAAGTACATGCTCCATTTCAGGGTTTTTAAGTGTATAATATGACGTAAAATACAGTCACATCATATCCTGATAGAGAGTTGTATCTGACTGAGCCATTATGTCTCAATGTGTTCCTCTGTATGGGTGTGTATTTGGCCCTTAGCGGGTGCTCTCTGAGAAGTTTTGGCCTCTTTAATGCAATTACTAGTGGCTCGTGACAATAGCTTGGCTAGGAGAGAATATAGCTTATTATTAGGGCTTGATATTCATCCTATGAACTTTCAATTAGCATCCTCAGACCCGTTTATCTTATTGTAAATTTTGTGTTGCAGTCATGCATTAAACATTTAAGAAGGTAACTAAATTTTTGATAGATTTACAGTTGGAAACTGATTTCATGTATACTTGTATTCTCCAGGGTTTCATATATACTTGGTATTCATCCTATGGACTTGCATTAAACGTCTGGTGATAGAAAAAACAGTTTTTCCTTTCATCTATCACTCTCTTTAACCAGTGAGCTTTCTAACAAGTGGTGCCAAATGGGCGAACCGTCTCCCAGCAGATGAAACATCTATTGGGCTACCTATGTTTGGCTTCTTATCCAGTGAACTTTCTAATAGGTTTTTTCAAAATGGGCGAACTGTCTCCCAGTTGATAAAACGTCTGTTGGGCCGCTAACACTTGACTTCTTATCCAGTGAACTTTTGATTAGGCGACATACCCTGGACGAGTTGTCTGTCCTCGAATGATTTATTTGTGGATCTGACTGGTCTGTCTTACCAGCTAAAAATGCCCTTTTTTTGTACCAGTGCTGCATTCTTACACTATTGACTTAACCCTCTAAATACTCTACAAAATCATTAAAATAGGCTGCTATTACTCAAGTACACGCTCCGTTTTAGGGGTTTTAAATGCACAATATGACATAAAATATCATCATATCAGAGCCTGGGAGAGAGTTGTATCTGATTGAGCCATTATATCTCCATGTGTTCCTCTTTATGGGTGTGTATTTGACCTTTAGCGGGCACTCTCTGGGAAGTTTTAGCCTCTTTAATGCAATTACTCGTGGCTCGTGACCATAGCTTGGCTAGGAGAGAATGTACCTTATCATTAGGGATTGGTATTCATCCTATGGACTTCCAATTAGCAGCCTCAGACCTGTTTAGCTTATTGTAAATTTTGTATTGTAGTCATGCATTAAACGTTTAAGAAGGTAACTAAATTTTTGACAGATTTACAGTTGGAAACTGATTTCATGTATACTTGTATTCTCTGTGGTTTCATGTATACTTGGTATTCATCCTATGGACTTGCATTAAATGTCTGGTGACAGAAGAAATAGTTTTTCCTTTCGTCTTTCACTCCCTTTAACCAGTGAGCTTTCTAACAAGTGGTGCCAAATGGGTGAACCGTCTCCCAGCAGATGAAACGTCTGCTGGGCCACCTATTTTTAGCTTCTTATCCAGTGAACTTTCTAATAGGTGGTTCCAAAATAGATGAATTGTCTCCCAGTTGACGAAATGTATGGGTGTGTATTTGGTCCTTAGTGGGTGCTCTCTGGGACGTTTTGGCCTCTTTAATGTAATTACTCGTGGCTCGTGACCATAGCTGGGCTAGGAGAGAATATA